>JBCJKH010052593.1:0-26439 GCA_039877255.1 Loriculus beryllinus | reverse complement strand
AACTCCTCCAACATACGCTCTCTAAGAGAGGAAAAGACACCCTTAAAGGGTTGTTATTGAGGGCAAAAGACAGAGGATGGGGAAAAGCCGGAAAAGCAGCCCAAAATTACTCCACTATGTGGAAACTAATCCAGGAGAGCTTGCAGGCTATAAAGGGGAGGCAGGCGGCAGCTTAAAACTTGCTCTAAGAAAGACTTAAATGATTTCCTTTAAAACGATAGAACAAGTCAGAAGGTTCGGTGAGAAAGGACTTTGGCTCAATGAGTTTAGAGTTCGCTGTGGAAACGGAGACTGCCATTGTTATCCGGTTGTTTGTTCTGTTTGTAAAGTGTGCCAGGAACGGTGGTGGACCCATTGTAATCATGGAATACCTCCAAGGGGCATATGTGACGGATGCTATGATATAGATCCTGAAAATTAAGGTAGCAACCGGCGAAATACGAGAGGACTCTCGTGAGTGGTGGGAAATATTTGTTAAGGGAATTAGACCCGAAAATTATTGCTACCATTTGAATGAGCCAGCACCACTAATAGTTCGGATAGTTAAAGGGGACTGCGGAAAGGCCCTCAGTGGAGTCTGGTGCGATACGCCTAAAAATTGGGAGTCATATAAACAGAGGCAAAAGACAAATAATCAAAAACCTCCTGAAGATCATCCTTGCTGCCGAGAAGATGGTACACCTCGTAGCTCGAAGCAACCGAGTCGACGAGCGAGGCAGAGGGGTAATAAAATGTGGAGGAAAGAACCCTGTAAGTGGGATAATGCAGAGATCTTACAAGAATTGCCTTAATGTTAGTGATTCGTCAGATAAAGATAACACAGATCCACAGAGAGGTGAGCCTGGCAAAACCCCGGCCACCCAGCGCTGTTTTGCTTGCTGTCACCTGCTTAATAAACCAATTCATCTTGATTGGCTTAGTCTCTGTCAATTATTGAGACTCGCTTATAACAAATTCACTTTCAGTTACGCTGAGGAGAAAGCATGACAAATCCAGGAATCCCAACAAGGCAAGCTCTGCTCTTCATAGGAATTGAAGCTCAAATCGCTGAAGTTGATGACTATTTTTGCACTGACAGAAAACAGTAGTTGAATTGGTTTCATGTAAGATCATTTTACCCAAAAGTTACTTCCTCCAGAAATGTCACTTTGATCAGTGCCATCTCCATCACTTTGGGAACTGTTCCATTATTCTGGTTGTTTGCTGGTGATGGACTCATGTTTTCTACCCAAATGTATCCAAGGCATTTAATAACAACTCCCAATATCTCCCCAAAGCTAAAATGAGCATGTTACCAGAAAAGATAGTGTTTCTTCCATTTTGCCTCTACAGAAGAAGTGTAAAGAGAGTGTTTCAATCCGCATATTCATAATTGTATTTTTCATTATTACCTCTACATCTGGTTATCAGAGCAGGAACATAGAGCACAGCTTCTGTTGGAAATGGCATTTTTACCAAGCATCTTTCCCTACACCATGCTGACAAGGCTATTTCAGTCTCTCTGGCACCTAAGAAAAAGGGAAAGGGCAGACATCCCTCTATTCTCTGGAGCTGAGAGAGGAGTGTCTGAAGCTAAAGGCAATCCCTGTTGCTCTCCTTGCAGAGCTTTCCCCATTCTAGACTGATTCTTATTCTAATCATGCCTGGTATTTGTTAATTTTTGTTTAGCTTTGCAGATTACACCTGTCTAATGTCAAATAAATGCTAGCTCCCTTTCCATTCTGCTTTAAGCCACTAAACAAAAGACACGGCCTTAATATATTTAAAACCTCTGGGACTCAACTGCAGACAAGCAGAAGACAGAGATAAAGCAGTAAAACATTTATAACTAGATTTAGAAATGGCCTCCAAGTCCATGCACCTGGCTTTGTTCTTCTTCCCCTTCTATGGGGGAATCAGGAACACAGCTGCCTACCACACAGGGTTACCTGTAGTTTTGCACCCAGAGCTTCAAACAACCGGAAGAAAGTACCCTGAATGAGATACTCACAGGTCTGAACACTGTATTGACCCAAAATAAAATGCAAAGAAAGAGGCCTTCTACAGTTATAACCTGGAAAATTTAAAAAACAACCAATAAACCAACCAAAAATCCCCACCCCAAATCCAAAAAATTGCACAATTTTTTCAAATGCTATTCTTCCTAATCCATGTTAGTTTCCATGAAAGTGATTGTGATACAGAATGATTCATTTTGTTGAATCACAAAGGATGGCATTGGAGATGATTTCTTGGAGAAACTCACATTTCAAAAGGTTGAAGCGAAGTATTTCTCCTCTTTCAGCCTTTCAGTGCATATGTGTTAACAGGGATTGTGCCCTCCTTGCCCAGCTCCTGCGCCTGCTTAGGACTCCTGAGGGCTTCCTGACAAGAGAATCCGATACTCATTCATGGGATGAAGCAGCCTAATGTTTTTAAGAAGGCTTCTCTTTGAAAGCTTTTGATATTTGCTTGTTAAGTAACATATTCATGAAATGTTATCCATGCTGAAACTGATGCAGATGGAATCAAGCAGACAGCACATGTTACATTCCATTACAAGGCTTAACATTTCACTAATTGCATTGGCCTACTTCTGTGAATCACAGATTATTCTCAGACTCATAAAGCACATCTGATTGCTTTACGTAGTTGCTCCTGCAATGTGATACAATTGCAAGGGCCCACAAGGGGACAAACCTTGTGATTTAACTATTCAAACATAAACAGGCAATACGATCACATGCATAAAATGAGGAACAAATCTCACTTGTACACAGATAATTAATTATTAACTCCTACTTTACTTTGGTAGACTGATAACAAAACATCAATTGAAATAAGAAAAGCAGCTGACTGGCCTTGACTTGGCTATGTAGTTTTCAATGTTTCATGAAGGAATTTCTGCAAGATGTAATAGGAAACAAAGCATCAGTACAGAGACCACAAAAGAGCATGGGTTAGCTGTCAGCTGACACACCAAGGATCTCCACTCTGTGTCTGCGGTGAACTGCATCTTCTGAATAGATGGGTCCTCTGGCAATTCATGAAGAATATGTGCTTAAATATCCTGTATGCATGTAACTCCTTATGAGTGGGGAAGAATGTCATTGCTTCTCTGCAAAGGCAGAGAAGCTTTAGAATAATACGTTCTATAGGGTAACCAGGTTTTCATTACCTTGGCCAGTTTCTCATAAGTAGGAGTGCTAAGATAAAGAAAGTAAACAGTCTGCCAGCTACCTCAGGACCAAGCATTACTTACACGAAGTGCTGAAGCAAATGCACTGTAAAAAGTAATTTCAAGTGCTTCATCTAAGTGAGCCATTATGGCCTTGCCGAAATTCTCAAATGCAAAACCAGCAGCTGAGACAAGAGCCTGCTGAAGTTAGTACAAGTCCTTAACCAGCTTCAACAGGTTTTGTATCAGGGGCTTTCATATACAACCACCAGCACTCATGAACTTCCCTACTTCTTACGAATAAAGCCAAGAGACCACTTCTGAACATGAAGAACTCTGTCTAACAGTCTGCTTTTCACTGCTTATGCTCTCCAAGTAGCAAATTGAAGATGAATCTTTCAGCTGATGCTTTCCACTCTTCTATGCACAGAAGCTCTCTGCTGCCAGGAGCAGAAGCAAAAGAAGTTATCATCTAAATTCAAAACCCTCAAATGCAGGCTTCTCTGTATTTGATTACTTCTCTAAGGTTCTCTGCTTCAAAAGCAAATGTCATTATTGCTTGTTTAATAATCTCATTGGTCATTAAACATTGCCTTTTACTACAGCTATAGTAACACTGGAAGGACCTTTGACTAAGAATGGATAGTTTCTTTCAAATGTATTTGTGACCCTTCTGAATACCTTTTACAGAATATAGTAAATAAGGCAATGCCATATGCATGAACAAAGCAAACTGCAAATGTTAGAACATGGTTATATTCCCACAGATGGTGTTTTTAAAGTACACTCACCTTTTTTGTGCTTAGATTTCAAATTCGAGAAAAGCATCAAGAACACTGACTCACAATAAAAATTTTAAACATGTCAACTTAAAAAACCCAATGTATTTTCAACACCTCCCAGCATTTCTTTGAACAAAACTGTTTGTAAGCTTAAGTTGCAATTGCCAAACATTAGGGCTGTCTGAAGCTGGTTTCTTTGGCTGAATTTACTGCTTTCCAAATGAGAAGGCAAAATGCTGAGATCTATTACATAGAATCATAGAATGGTTTGGGTTGGAAAGTACTTTAGGATCTTCTAATTCCAGCCCCCTTGCTGTGTGCAGAGATGCCTCACCTCAGACCACGCCACCCAAGGCTCTGTCCAACCTGGCCTTGAACACTGACAGGGATAAAGCATTCACCACCTCTTTTATAAACATAAAAGATCAAGCACCTTAGCTGCATTTGCAGGTTTCTAAATACAGGCCTAATATCCCTCATTTTAAGGGGCTTAAAAATTATGAAAGCTGTTATTCACTTCCTATATCTTGTACTAAATATTTGTCAAATCTGTAATAGCACCATAATACTGTAATAAAAATTAAAAAAAAAATAAAAGGGATGGGGTGGGAAGATTACTAAGGAAGTGAACACGACAGCTGTATCTAAATTGATGTGGAATTTTCGGCTTGAGTAGATTTATTCTCCTGGACACACAAGTAGAAGCACTAACTACAGGCTACCAGTCTCGATGAGATCGTGATGTGCAGTGCGGAAGTTGGTTCACTGTAAAAGCCTGGTCGGGATTTCCCTCCCAGTAGTGAAAAGCCTGAAGCACAGTCATGTGCTTACTCCCATTTCAGCTCTGGTGGAGCTGGACCCCCAAAGCAAGCCATCAGTAAACACTTCAGCTACAGATGTTTCTACTGGCACACATAGTAAGCAAGGTAGCTCATCTAAGGAACTTAAAGCAAGTTCAAAAGCATGAGATGCTGTGTCTCGTTTCAAAACTTCTGCTTAACTATTGACTGGAGTGTGGGGTAGTGCAGCAACTGGGAAAGAAGAGGCAGGGAAAGGCTGGCTGTGAGTCAACAGTCAGAGTGATCCCACAATGCTTAGGGAATCACAGGGCAAGAGATCTGCCCTGTACCACACTGATCCTGTAATAGCCTACGAATACACTGAAAGGGACATCTGCCAAACTAAATCTTGGATTTAATTTTAATCCATGTGACTTCCTCTGCATTTATCCAGGGCTTTCAAACTAAGAGAGCCTCCATTCTGATCAAGACAGAAAATGTGTCATTTAGTTAATGTCTTTGTGTCCCTGTATATAACACACAGAATACATCCTTTCACTGACATGGTGACTCCACACAACCACTAGACACACCATGTAACAAAGCTGTCCATGGACTTGGCCAGCTGCAAGAAAAGTAGATGTTGATCCATGACCAAGAGGCAAACTCAAAATGCAGACTGAGTTGCGGGTGTTAAGCCAAAGATCCTCCCATGAAGATGACTCTGCTGCCGTCCAAGGGGACGATGTATGATTTGAATGGATGTCTCTCCACCCAGTTTTCATAGAAGCTTTATTTAATGCATCATGATGTTGACTGGTTTGTTCTCCCGGCCCTAAAACTTCCAGAAGTTTCCCTAAGGTGTCTTCTGCTTCTGTCCAAGACCTTCATGCAACAAACATACACAGCCTCAGCTTGACTGCAGTTCAGCCAGTTTTTCGTGCCATCAACAGCTGTTGCAGGCCGAAAGGGCAACAGAAATTGAGAGATTAATCATCAACAGAGGGAGCTAAGGTTAAATCAGTTCAGCGCATTACTAACTTCATTAATTTAAACTTGCAGGCATGAGTCACTCCCCATTTTGGGAAGTGCAGGATTTTATTGTGTACGTGCACATTGAGAGGAAATGGGCAGAAAGGAAGAATTACTTTTCTTTTAGGAGAAGAAACCTACCTCCTGATCTTGTAAAGAGCTATGCTCTTGGGTAATAGGTGCTGTGAGCGCAGCCTCCCTAAATCCCACTGTTTGTGTGACCACACTCGCTGCCAGACCCTCAGGTGCTCGAAGCAGTGGCAAGGGGAGGGAATAGCGCCTGCCCACAATACATGGCCTGAGCATGGCTTCCACTGGGCAGGGACTGACTTACACATTCAAATTAGGAAGTTAAAAATTTATTCCCAGGGCAGTCCTGCCATAGGCTGAAATGCTCTTTTGCCTGATGCACATTAAAGGTTTGCTACAGGCAAAGGGAAAAGGGGCTTTTTGCTGCCTTGCCAGACATTTGAGGTGTAATCGTAGCACAAAGAAATGCTTGTACTTCATGCTAGCTCAACAAAGGGAGCTCTTGGAGTGAAGGTACAAGTTTCAACTCATTAGCCACCTCACATCAAAAGTAAAAGCTAGATTACCAACGTTCTTACTGATGCTTTACTGTGTATGGTAAACTGTGTAAACAGTAAACAGTAAACTGCTGTCTGTTCTAGAAGCTTGAGAACTGGATCCCACAATATATTCCACATTCTACTCCAACTTAAAATAAATTAAATTTCTTAGTGGCTCAAACTCTTGGTAGTTGTAAAATAAGTTTGTTTCATATTCCATTTACTTGTCTCCAATAGCAAAGTTTTTGAGAATCATAAATATTGCTTCAATTTTCTGCTAATGAAATCAGAAAATAATCTCAAGCTTGTCTGCACCTGAAGGAACTGCCATACACCATAGAGGATGCTTTCTGTAGAGTCAACAATTAAACACTGGTGAAATATGATTTTAGTTAACTACTTTAAACTTCCCTTTTTGGATATACTCAAAAACCACCACTGCAATGACATGCTGGGGAAAAGGAATGTTAGAGCATAAATCCGCAGCCAAGGCAAATCCAAATGCAAGGAAATGCCAATGTTAAGGTAAACCCCAGTAATCTGGCTCACAACTCAGGTTACACCAGTCCCAATTAGAAGATGCTTCAGAGATTTTTGTAAACTTTATCTTAGCTGTAGAGGCTGCTGGTTCAAAACTCAGCTGTTGACAACAGGGTAAAACATGAATTGTATGGAAATGAGTTGACCTGCAGCAAGTGATTAATGGTGTGAGCTACAGGGATCTGGCACCTTCTTATTCCAGGGAAGAGTCCACTGGGTAAGGCTGCTCTCTGTACTCCTGAAGAGTGCCTGCAGCTGTTTATTTATACAAAGTAAATGAGTCCACAAAGCACATTTGTGGGGTACACATCTGACCTATCTTTATCACACAAAAGCTTAGCTCCAATACTGCTATGTTCTGGTTGCACGCATAAGAGGAAGCAAAGCACAGCAACGTTGAATGGACTTTCTTAAAGTTGAAATACAAATGCATTTTAAAAGGAAAAAGCAAACAAAAAAGCGCAATGTCCTTGATAGACAAGAATCAGTAACATCACAGAGTTCTAACTACTAGCATGCATTACTCATTGCTCAAATCCTCTTTCCTCTTCTTTACTGATAACAGAAAAAAGCCCACCTTAAATCATTTTATTCTGCATGGCAAAGACTTGGAAATGATATTTTCTTTTTTTGGTTGTTTTCATTTCTGATTCCTCTGTTTTATGAGATTGCAGTTATTTAAGGCATTGTTCTGTAATTAGACCGGATACTGTAAGGTTTCACATTGGTTAGAAATAGTCCCAGACTACAGATATTTCCTGGCTTGCTCCACACTTTCTACATTTAAAAACATCCTCAAAACACCCATCACCTGACTCAGCTCCTCAGTATCTATTTTTTTATTATTATTGTTATATTCTTTTTAAAATGGCTTTTTAAAGTATTTCTTTTCCTTAAACACAAGCTGAAAAACTCTACTACCCAATTTGCTGTACTTAGTCCAAAAAGTCACAAAGCTTGCTTGTTATCTGAGGGAATGATGCATTTGCTTTGTGTGTGTGTCTGTGCATGTGAGACGGGGGAGAGAGAGAGTCATGATAACATGTCACGGGGAGTGGTTTGCATATTAATAAACAGTATATATGAGCCTTTTCCACTGGGGCCAGCACTCAGAGGGACTCCTGTGCACTGAGGAAGGGACCACGTATCACTGCACCAGAGTGAGTTCTGTTTCAGCTTTTCTTACTGCAAGAGCCTGGCTCCTCTCTTTCTCTTTTCTTCTTCTAATCCTACTCTGCCCTCCCTAGGGCTGCTGTTGTACCAGCTGCGTGGGGGTTAGTCTCATCCAATTGTGCTACATGTAGAACAAGTACTGAGAGTATTTCATTTTTAGAGTTTTGCTTGGTTTATTCAACACACTAGTGCTACTGACATAAAGAGGAATAACCATGAGCTCTACACAGTGGCTGTAAGTGTAACTCAAGTACCCCATCTGTGTACGTTCTTTGCTACTTACAGGCATCTTTAAAGTGCCTGCTGTACTTGAGACATCTGTAAAATCACATGCACTGTTAAGATCAGACTTCATAAATTATGAACTGCTTTTCTGGAGGCAAAAATGTAGATCACTCCCCTGTTGCTAAAGCAAGACCCGTTTTTCACCAGTGCCTGATGCTATCAGTACTGAGCTGCTTTGATAATCAGGGTACATGTCAGAGAGACACTTTCCAAAAAGACAACCTCATCAGCATAGCAGTTGGTGTGGGGAAGCTCCTGGCATTCTGCAGGGAGTTTTCAGTGAAAAACCATTTCAAAGCAATATTCTATTAGATGTAAATTCTGACTTATATACATTCACTTACATAACAAAGCTAAATCTAGGCTAATGTGAGAGGAATTAGATTTATATTAAGCAGCACCAACCAATTCCTCCAGGTCATTTTTATATGCTGTTCTGTCCATTTTCTAAATTCCTGTCATTTGGTTCACCAATGGATTAACATATTCTTGGCCTAATTCCCACCATTATCCTATAGAGGGAAACCTCCTGAGTCTGCTTCCGCCTGCTCCATTTTTCGCCTTACCAAAACTCACAGGGGTTTTTTGCTGTTGGTTTTTGCCTTTTACTTGAAAATGGTATTCTGAGTAACTGTTCATGATCTTTTTTTACCTTTAAATCTTAGCTGCCACCATTTGCCTGTGTGCACAATCCTCCTGCACACCTACCTGTTAAAAGCCCTTTTATTCATTGCTCATTTCAAACTATCCAAGCAAACAAACCACAGCTATAAAGTATTTTCCCTGGACTTCTATGCTCCTTAGAACTGCTAGTAAACACCAGTTCTTTCATACTCAAAAGCTGCAATAGATGCAGAGGTCTTTTGTAAGTTTACTTTTGTTTATTCTTTTGTTTTCTTTAATCCAAAACAGAATCCACCTCTCCCTAAATATGCATACATAGTGTGAATAAGTCCATGCTGCAGATGCACGCACATCCAGACACACAATCAAATCTATTTGGACAGAAATAAGACTGAAGCTCTCCAAATTTTAAACCAAAAATATACACAAAGCAATTCTTAGACTTCTGGGTTTGTGCACACGCAAGCATGTTAACCAGTCACCTTCAACGCAGCACATTTTTGTGCCACTGAAAAACATACTCTGCTGCCCTACGGGTTTTCTTTTAAGATTTCTAGTTGCTGTCTGCCATACATCACCTTCTTTTAAGCAGTTAGAAAGCAGAAGTAATTGAAGACAGTATTCACTTTCAAAATACCTTTGATCAAAATCTCACTAGCAAGTAATTACACCACCTAGGAGCCACTGACGTATTGCTGGTGTTGGCTTAGCAAGTGGCATCCCATGCTGCTAAAAGCTTTGCTTATTCACATCAGCATATATGCTGCAAATCTCAAGTGATTTTTTTACCCTTTTGTCAGTTAGTCCAAGGGGGGGCAGGGTGAGAAGAAAAACAAAAAAGGATCTGTCAAATCCCACATGTATATTTTAAAGTGCCATCATCTTGGAGAACCTCACTTATCTGGAGCCAATCTCTTATACTCCAATAAAATAAACTAGAACAATGAACAAAGGGGAAAAAAAAAGCCAAAACCAAACAATCTTCATTTTGTACTTTTTCATAAGTAACTAAAAACTTTGCTGGAAAGACTTTGTGAAGCATGAGCACGAAGTGGGATAGGAGAGAAAACAGGGACATTCAGTGATACCAGACAGATACATCTACAGTTTGGATTTGGGTTATAGGTGGCAAAGAGAGAACAACAACAAAGAAAGGTATTCAGAAAGGATGGCTTGATGTTTGACAACAAGAAAGAACAAATATGGGACACCGGAGACTGGCCTCTGTAACTGTATGCCTCAGGTAAACAAGCATTTTCTGTGTGTGTGCCAGGGTACTCTGGGGCAGAGTGGGGAACCCACAGCAATGGGCACTGCCCCAGAGCCAGAGTCTGCCTGGTGTTTCCATGAGCAAAGGCTAAATGTACTGTAAACCAGTGCTCAAAAAGTACTTTCTTCCTAAGTATAGAGACACAGGTTATGGCTTTACATACCAAGCAGTCTGTACCTATAGCTCATGCGATCTTGGACCTTTACTACTTACGGCCAAATCTAGGCACTCCTCAGGCTTCTATACAGGTTGTGCTCAGGGCTGTAGGTCTATACTTATCAGTGCTAGTACCCTCAAGGCAACTGGCTATGTCTGAAGGGCACTTTAGCGAGGTCTTGGGTCTCCTCAGGCTCGCTCTGGCTGTGAAAACAACTTCAAAATACCTGAAAACACATGAAGTCTGTGCCACAACCCTCTGTGCTGGTGCTTCCTGGGCAGGGTGCTGTGCACCAGGCACCCCAGGGCAGAGCAGGGGGACACCAGGGAATGTGTGACCAGGAGAGCTGGTGAGTGATGCTGGAGAACTCTGCAAAGTGACCACCACCTTGCCTTGTTCTGGCTACAGGGAACACGTTGTGCTGAAAACCCTACCTAGTTCTTTTTCTTTCACGTCTGTAATTTTGCATATGTTGTGACAGGTTTTACAGCAGACTCACAACATGCAACAGTTCAGAGCAAAGTAGTTTAGACTAACAGGGGGACGGATTTAGTGTTTGTATTCCCTCATGCACATACACACATGCACATGGCTGAGATGAGCTGGGAAAAAAGCTAATTTTTTTTCACATCCAAGGAAAGGCGCAAGTTGGCAAAACCAGCAGCCACTTAATACACAGCAATGTCACCCACAGCTGCATTCTTTGCTTTGGAGGAATACTGTGAGGAGGTGCCAGTTTATCTGAAGACTGCAGAGGCAGATGGAAGACATGAATTTTATGGGAATGACTGGTGTTGTCAAGAGTTAAGATTATGTAGGCTTTTGTTCTACCACAGAATGCTTCAGGGAGTTCTTAAAACATCTGATGAGAAAATGAAAGACTTAAATAGTCTCTCCTGAAATATTATCCTAACTGCTCCTTAGTCTGCATCTTTCCTGAGATCTCTCCTCTTGCAATTTTATTTACTAGTATCTCACAGACTGAGGTGTGCAACTCATTCATTTGAAGTTCACTGCAGCTTGGGAGGCTGCACAGAACAACTGTAAAAGTTATTTATATAAAACTAAGGCCAAGTAACTGCAAATCAAAAGACTGAGGATCAGACAGAAAGCAAAGTCATCACAGATGTTCAGGCCCTAAACGGAAGACCCTGGCACGCGAGCATCCCAACAAAGCCCTGCCTGTCACGGCCTCTCTGCCTTCGTGTCCTTGCTGACATGAAAGCTCTCCCTCACTTCTTCAGTTCAAATGACCGGGGTGAACTTCAAATGTCTGAATCCTCGTCGTTTTGACTGCAGCCGCCGGAGGGGCACTCACAAGAAGAGCAGCAGCTATGAAGTCAGCTTGGAGAAATCCAGATGACCCTGGTGTTCTCCTTCCCACAACAGTCTTGACAGCAATCACCCATTTACTGTCCAGTCACAATGGACTCTCGCCTTCAAAAACATCTCTCAGAACAAGTCTACCTCTAATCCTCCTCTTTCACCCAGATGTGTTCTTTTCCCCCCTGTCTTCTCTAAGAATTTTTCTATAGCTCTGAGATAATTGCTCTAAGGTCTCCACACCCTCTTTTTAAACCCACACATTCACAGATTGGGCTTTCAAAAGGATCTGCTCATTCAGCAGAGCTTACTCATCAGGTCACTTATTATATCATTAACACTTCTCAGTAATCCACAGCAATTCCTTGAAAACCTCATGTTAGGAGGATGATTTGTACCACAGGTTTCAAATAACTGGGTAAAGGCATGCAAAATCCCACTAAAACCCTCATATACCTTCTTTAAGCTGTGCCCATATCTAATCTTGAAAATCATGCTTAGAAGTATCAGGCCACAACCATTACATTTGAGATCTGTTATTTCAAAACTCAACCCTACAGCAAATCGCATAAGCATTTACCTCAGATTATTTGTGTATTAAACAGAAAAGAGAGTGCAGATTTTTTTTCTCTTTCCTCTCCAAGGTCCAGGCTGTTATCTGGTATAGAAAAAGAAGGGATCAAATTAAAATACTGATGTTCTATAACTGGGGCAGAGCAGGAAAAAGAGAACATTGCTTTTCATAAAAAGTTTATCTCAGAGTGAGAGCTGACAGGAATTAGACAGAATTACTAAAGCATTTCAATGTATTCGCTGTCAAAACACAGACTGCTTTGGAAATCTTCTGCTGGAAGATTTGAAGTCTTCCATTAATCCAGTCCATCTCCCCGCAGAAGGGGGGCAGAACATTTCTTATTTTCTTCAATAAAACCAGAATTAATAGAAACTTTTTTTTTTGGCAAGAAACAGAAACAAACAAATAATTTTTTGTTTTCAAAGGCTGAAAATATCTCTTAAGCCTCTGATATTTTTGACTGCATGTTAAAAGAAGGTTATGCTTGAGAAAGGGAAAATAAGCCTTTCTACTTTTTGCTGTGCAAAAGAGAGCACCATCCTGATTCTTCAATTCTGTTTCTTAATGAGAATCCCAAAGTTACTAGCTACCCTATTCAGAGACTATACCACATAAGATACCTACTGTATCCCTTATTTTTTACCAGGGAAAGACAACAGTTGTTTGTCTTAGTGTTACTTACATCCAGATAAACTGCTTGGACTAAGCCAGCGCCATCACCTGGCAGTTACTAACCTTCCTCACAAGCAAGGAGTCAGAAGGGTGCAACAGCAAGCCCATGGCTAGTTCTTGCTGACATGGATGGATTTCTCAACAACAAACCCTTTTCTCTCCAAAAAGAGCCAGTGGGAGGCTATTTCTGTGCTGAATTTCAGCCCTGAAGTTAGATATAAAATATAAATCCAGAGAGTCTTTAGAAAGAATAAAAATCTAAGGCGTTCCCGCAATAACCGATTTAATCAGCAGCCACAAGAGCTGGACCATGCCCTGCAAACAGGGCAAGGCTGCTTCCCAGCAGCCCTTTTTGGCATTGCTCAAGCAGAAAAAGATGACTAAGCATGCCTTTCCCCAAACCTTTCTGACCGTTATGTTAGGTTAGTTAAATAGAAAGGAAGAAATAATGGATATTGACATTTTCTGTCTTTCCTAGCTTCCTAAAATTGCAAGCTTCACAAAGTTATGGCTGTGGAAGCTTTTCTTCACTTGTCTCCTACTGTAACTATTTAAATCTTATCTTTCTGCTTCCTTCCTCTGAAAACTGAAAACTTAAAAAATGAAGTCAGGAAGACCCACTTGGACAGGGAAACATTGTTATTTTTAACTGAGGAAGGAGAAATCTGCTTTAATACTTGGCTTTCCAATTACAGGGATGAGGAATTCACATATCTGAGAAAGACAGTAAGCAAGACAGGCAAATCAGAACTTTAAATTCCTGATGTTTCTCAGGTCAAATAAGATGAAATAAGTCTCTTTCCTGGTTAAAATTTTCTCTTTGGTACTGTGTAAAGTAACATAACTCTCCCCAGTCCCTAAGGATCAGAATCAAAAATCCTGAGCTAATAGCCTAAGGAAAAACGCTCCCGTAATGTGTAAAGATTCTTTGTCTGTATATACAAAGAAAAAAGCAATCCCTACAGCAGCCAGCTTCTCTTCTTTCCCTTTCTAAAATGAGCTTCCTAATGGACTTTAACACTACCGGGCCCTGTGACTGGGAGTAAGGAAGAGATGGAATAATTTTTGCCTCTAAAATGCCAGTGTTCGCATTGATCTTCAGCTGATACTGGCTGTAAGACCTTCAAGCTGCATAGGTGGCATGGTACATCTAGGACATCACAGAAATAGATGAGTAAATACATAAATTGCCTGAGCTTACAGCTCCCTTTCCACCCAAGCAGGGTACCCAGCTCAGGCTGTTGGGTATGCATCTATTTCAAACCATCATCAAATTTCCAGGCAAACTTTGCAGAAACACCTTGTATAGAAATAGTAACTGCTTTAAAAGCAGCACTAAGAACAAAAAGGAAAGAAATCTTCTCCCAGCTTTTCAGCTTTGGCTAGATTATTGCTCAGAGAAGGCATGAACTCTGTTTCACACTTCATAAAGCAGGATGCTTCTTGGCAGTAAGAGAACTTTAGGCTTATGTGAGTGGAAGATGATCTGTTATTATACATTCCATTTTCATGATTTTATGAAACAGTAATATAACATCAGCTCCAGCAACCCAAACACTCCAAACTGGTATGACAGCTGAATCTTGTGATAAGGTCCACAGAGGTATCTATTGACCAGATCATCACTCACTCATCCTTGGAGGGATTTTTTCACCTTTCTCATCAGAAAAGACCCTACAGCAAGCACTGGATTTCCACCAGGAGATCCAAGGTCCAGCACATTCTCCTGGTTGCCAACCGCAGGCCCCAAGTTCACAGATGCAGCCCAAAGTTGTATTAGCACAGGGAAGGGAAATGAAGCTCCCCCAAGGCCCACATTTTGGTCTGGTTGCAATTCAAGTGAGGATTATGACACTAGGCAGCCAGGACCTTCAGCTCCTCTTTTGTGGCAGGCTCAAGGCCAGGGCAACGCTGTGTCAGGTTCTAGCTGCAGTGCTCCCCATAAGTGACTCTTAAATTAATGAAGAACCCTCACATTCTATATTAGAAAAGTATACATACAGTGCTATGCATCGTCTCTTCCAGGCAGACAGCTTGAGTTCCAGACTTTTAGAGACACACAGATGAACCCTAACCCAACCCTACTGACCTTGCTTGCTAGAGGAAACAGTTGGGCTTTTTTAAATCTTCCATCAATGATGAAATCTTAAGGCAAGGAAACCTTAAGGCAAGGGAACCCTTAATTTCTCACAGTGCAAAGTACAATTAAAGGGGACTTTGAATCACAGGGTCCTTTGTCAGACTTTGGATGGATGTGATCAAATAGCTCAAATTAGCTGGTTTCTTCTCCTCTGCTCCCAGCTCAAGGAAAAGCTCTCTGCTGCCTGTCACCTCAAATATTAATAACTTTATCCAAGAAAATCAAATAGAGTCTTGCCTTTTGTTTTCTTCTTCTTTTGTTTTCTGAATCCACTTACTGACTACCTGCACCCAGGTTTCAGTGTCTGTTAGTAGCCTGAGTAATATTTCCATGTATTACTTTGAGGGATGGATTTTCCAAACCAGAAATAAACCCTGTTCATCTACAAAGTCCAGTTTTCATGGGGTGAAGACTTGGGCTGGGAATGCAGAATTGCACACTGTCTGGCAGAAGCAGCTTGCACCACTTGCACTGGGCGCACACCATAAACTCATCTTGAGGAAGCAAAACGCAGGCAGCGCACTTGTGATTTACCATTTAAAAGAGAGCAGGGGCGCATACACTGCCATCCAATGAAAGCTAAAGTATTGCACAACTTGCAGGCACCAGGACTGGTTGCTTCTATATTGTCCTGGTACATTTATAGAGTTTCCAGTCTGCCAGTGCTTTTTCTCTTCTGCATTAGTGCTATCTGAAATTCAGCATTTTAGTTCTCAGAAAATAATGCTGTTTCCTTCCTGGGCTCTGTTTTTTCACCCTAATCTTGCTTAAAGTTTTCAAATCGATTTGAAATTGATAAAAATATCCCAAATGCAGCAGGTTATATAGTATCTCCATTAAGACATGAACAGAAATTATTTGAAATCTGTTCTAAGAAGTCTCAGACACTTGCAACTTCACCCCGAATTCTGACTCACGAATGCCACCTTTTACACATATTTGACCTTCTCTTTTCCTGTTCGATTTTGTCACTGAGTGGCTCCAAAAGCTGAATTAAATCACAAGATTCACTAATCTTCTGTTTAAAGGTATGTTAAAGCCAGTTAAGCTGGCTTTAAGAAAACTGCAGAGGAAGGCTAGAAAATCAGCTAAGCAGGTCAACATCTTTAAAGTATTAAAGCTAATTTAATAGCAAATTTAGTTGAGTTCACAGCTTTGGAAGTAGTATGTCATAAAACTGGGGCTGAGGTTTCCACAGGACTCTCCCTGAAAAATCCCTAAAGCACAAACTCAAAGTCTCAGAATAGGTTTTACTCTTTTTCCCCTAGAAGTGACATTTTTTAATTATTTTAATGATTTTGGGTGGTTTTAAAATGGCTTTAATTTGTTCCTCATGATCCATTCATTTACAAAACACACTGGGAAACAAAGTAAAGGGGCATAAGGAAAAAAAAACCACCAACTGAATTTGTATGTTTGGCCAAAAGCTATTCCCAGCACAACCATTTCTTTCATTTAGAAAAGTATCTGTAATTGTTTAGGAAGCGCTACTCCTGACATTTCACAATAAATATAAATAAAAAATAAAACCTACAAACATTTACAAAAACATGCTTACAATAAAGCTATAGAGACCTTTCAAATGTCAAGTATTTTTGGTAAACTCCTTGTAGGACTTTTTTGTTCACAGACAGAAAAAAGTCCATAAGCTTAAATTTGCATCAGCACTGCAAATATACGACTACTCCTTATGGTGTATGCATTAGAAATTTGTTTAGCTTTGCTTTAAAAGTTTCAAATAGTTCCCACTGCTTCCTTGACAGACCAAAATATTCCACTGTTTACTACAACAGCCAGAAAGACCTCCTGATTTCAGACAAAATTCCCTTTTCTTTACATCATCTCACTACTCCTGATTATACATGTCTTTATATACAAAGTTCTCCCACAGTAAGAATTAGACTCTTTCAAAATACTCACCACCAGAAATGTTATGCTTCACTCACCTCCAGCCCCCTGTCTATGTAGCTGTTTACTGCCTTCCTCACACCTCTACCTTGAGACCTTTTATTTTTGTGCTTCTAAATGCCTTTCAGGTGTCAACAGCTTTCTGCTAATGAACTTCTGTGGCTGTTTGTCAAAGAAGGAAAGCACACAGTGTGGGTTCTGCATGTTAAAGGTCATATCCTCTCCAAATGCAAACTGGATCAGTAGTATTTGCTTGCCTTTAAAGAAAAATGAAAAGTAAGAACCAAGTGGGGTTTTTTTTCTCCCCTTTGACTCCCAAACATTAAGTCATGTCTAACTTGAACCTCAGATAACACATGCTCTTTTAAAAATGCCATTCCTTGCTCTCAAATGACCACACAAAGTCAGAAACAAGGATGAATGGTGGGGAAAAAAAAAATAATCTACAAACTCATCCTCTCTTCTAACGTTAACTTTGTATATATATAATCCAAACACATCCTGTATAAATAAATGATAAGGTATAATGATACATAGTTTTATCATACAAGTACAATAAAGCGTAAGTAGTAATAAGTCTGGGTGCCGAATTTGAAAATGGAATAACTAAGTTTCACCACATAGCTAAGACTTGCTTCAAAAATTTGGAATTGCGAAATTTCTCTCTTTAGAGATAGGAAGAGTTACATCTGTAGTCTGCAAACTGTGTTTACCAAGCAACACACAAACTGGCAGCTAATACATCTAGAAAACAAATCACATCCTAATGTAACTAATTTTGCCTGTGCCTTCCCTTTATACAGTGCAAAGGAGTGCATTTGCTTGACTTTAAAGAAAAGAAAAAGGAAAAATAATAATTGCAGTGATGTCCTTGTTTTGAAGCATTTGTAGATACCTCCATTGATAATTCTGCTTCTCTGCTGGGCCATCAGCTGTGAAAAATCTCCATTTACTAACCTCCCCTGACCCTGCTGTGTGTGATAGGGGAACAGGTAGCTTTCATTATGAATTAAGCAGCCTCCAGTGTGTTCATTTGCTGTAGATATTTCTTTTTTGCCTTTGCTACTCTGAGGATGGAAAGTAGATGTTTTGACTTTTGAGGAGAAAGTGGCAAAGGCAGTTTGCTCTTGTCAGCAAGAGTTAAGTGCAAACTTTTTCAGTTTCTGAACAAAAAGCCTCTCCCTTTAAAGTGAAAGCTGATGATACATCTGCCCTCAAGCATATGTTTTCAAAGGCAAGATGACTAAATTGGGGGTTGTTTCTATTGCAAGGTTACGTAGTAGCACTTACTCATTAAAAAAGTTCCCTTTCTTTCCTGGAGCTGATGATCTGTGTTGTGTGCTTTATTACTACCACTCTGAATCTGATGGATATAAAAAGATGGTAAACAACATGCAAGGTCTACTTTAAGGCCAAAATGAGACAGGGTTTCGCTTTCAGTGAGGAGGTGGATGGTTGTTTTAGTCTCCTTTAGACAGTACATTTACATCTCAGCTGAGCTCATAGATCTCTCTAGTTAAGGTGCTGTGTGTGCAGAGTTTAAAAGCCTACTTTGGTTTAAAGCAGACATAGCTGTTTATCTTTCCTGCATCGTTGTTGTACAATCAAACTCATGAACATTTTCTTCTGTTGCCTGTTACACCAAAGCCAAACAGAGCTTTCCTGTTAGATGAGTCCTAACTAGAAATATGGGGGGTAGGGGTGGTGTTAGAAGTCGTATGAAAACCTAGCGTAGTCATTTCAGGTTTTCTTCTGGCTTCTGTACAAGAAACTGAGAATTTGATGACCATTTCTGCAAAACAACCATGTTGACTGGTTTTCAAATCAGTTTTTTCTTCTAAAGTAACTTGGGCTGATTGCCTGTGCAACTAGGGTAATAATGAGAAAAATCACAACAGTTTGGTAATAATAATAATCCTATAATCATAATCCTATGATTTGGTCTTGGATGAAGGTCTCTATAAGCAACAGAGGGTGAGCAAGGCAGGCTTGAGCAAAATTGCTACTCAAGGCAACAGCTATTTTCCGTTACAATATGTGATTTTAGATTTGCACTCTGGAAAACTTTACAAAAATGGAGTCACAAGAAAAATAAAAGAAAGCTGCAAGTTCTTAATATGTCCAAAAAATTCAAACCATCTTTCTGGAGATACACAAGGAGGAAGTGCAGGTTTAACTGCCGTTGTCCACGTCCGAGTATTGTGGTTGACAAATGCAGAACAAAAAGGCATGACTAATGCAATGACTGCAAAGTACAACACATGATGTTTTACGGTACTATGTCCTTTGCATTGTACAAGCATGTGTCTCAAAAACAAGCATACGGTGCACTTTTGCAAATAGGAGTTGAGTTACTTATTTCTAAAACAACACGGTGCTTTCCCTTTCAGGGATCCAGCATGCCTCAGTACAAGCTGACATACTTCAATCTGCGAGGACGAGCAGAAATCAGCCGCTACCTGTTTGCTTATTCAGGCAAGAAGTATGAAGACCACAGGATAGAAGCAGCAGACTGGCCCAAAATCAAACCAAGTAAGTAGCACGACATCTTATGCCCAAAGCACAAATGCTGTCAAAAAGCATAGCAAATAAAGAGGTACCTATATATTTCACAAGCAGAAATACATGTAATTCCTTTCTTTAATTATATGGGCACTTTATTGCCTACACAGCCAAATGTCATTTCTGATGCTCTCACACAAGCCCAGATCCAAATCTTCAGACAATCTGAAGTGACTTACTTGCTGTCAACTAGCTGGGCTTTTACTGCTTATCAATTCAGTTCAGCTTTTGTCTGTCTAAAGCTAACCGCATGCATGCTAATCTTCTCAGCTGCTTTGGAGGATTTGGTCTGAAATACCACACTGCAGCCTGCACTTTGGTTTTAGAAAACCACATTGGAAATAAGTGTCAAGAAGGACACCCTTGTGCAACCAGAAAGGTCTTCAGAGAGAAAAAGTGATGATAGAAAACAAAGAAAGAAGTCAATACAGCAAAGAGAAAACAAAAGGGTCAAAAGAGGTGCTAGAAAACAATTGTACCTAAGAACAAGCCCTATCAGACCTTCTGAGAGTACTTTTACATGCTACTATACCGCATCCATTTCATGTTTTTTAGTCAAAGTAACCTCTCTCCAGCTATTAAAGCTATTTGTTATTTCTGTTCATTAAATGAGCCTCAGTTCAAATGAAGCAGATCAAGTTTGGAGACTGAGAATATGAAATCAGAGCTATCTGTGTCTTAATTTCATGGGTTTGATCTGTATTTTACTAGCTTTTCACATCCAGAATGAAGAACCTTTAGTTTGAAGAAAAGACACAACTAATGCACAAGGTGATTTCTGTTAATCAAGCATTGTGTCTTGATAGGTTTTCACATCATTTAATAAGCCCAGCCAGCAGGCTACCAAATTCTTGTAGGGTGCAGTTAAATCTGGTCTTTTCCCATGACGTTCACAGTGACCTGAATGACAAATACTCAAGCACCACTGCTCTCCAGGCAGCAGCTGAAGCCACCCATGATGCCAAATCTGGAGAACACTGGCTAACAATCCACAGAGAGGAGTGTAAATGAAGCAGTGGAAACAGGGTATTATTTTTCAGTTAGGGATGACTGACTTCAGAAACCTATTCTTTGTAAGAGCTTAAGCCTGTTGACCATGTGGTATAGCTTATTTCTCTCCACTGCAATTCTCAGGGAAGCAGGGTAGAAACTGAAAGTGAGATCAAGAATTCATTTGTGAAAGTGAGATGAGGAGAGCTCTACATAGACCTTATTCATGCTTAACTACGCACGTATTCACACATATACACACAGCCATTTATGTCCTGAACCAAGGTTCAGATAATATTAGCAAAGTATAATTCTATGTAGAGTTTTGCATACTGATTTTGAAGTAAGACAAATTAAAAAGGCAAAGCATACGTAGTCACTTAAAGGCTACAGAGGCATTAATATCCTAGGACATGATGTTCTAACAGCAGATCTCTCAGACAAGGAGAAGGTATTACATCTCTCTTTGAATAGTGATGATGTCCCTAACATCTGAGCCAGTGCAAAATTCCTTCCTATGTGCTCACATCATAAACCTCCCTGTGAAGCTTTATATTTACGGCACTTTTAACTACAGTGTGTGGCTATGAAGACACTGGGATCAGAGGCACTCTAGAAATACTAAGACACACAGTTTGTAGCTGTATTTGCTGCACTAATGAGTGTTGGATAAGTCATTTAACCCTTAGGTGTCTTTGTTTCTCTTTCTGTGAACAGTTTATTAGCAGGTTTACCAAGGGTTAAGTGAGATCTTTCATTTTCTCTGCGTAATGACCTTTCACAGGGGCCTCTACTATGACTGAACCTGAGATGAAATGCCAAAGCAGATAAGGAGTTTAGTAAAATGTGGGAGCTGCTGCTCTCAGGCTTGTGAAATCATCTGTGCAAAATTTATGTTGGCCTAGGAGTTCTTTGAATTCCAGACTTCTGTAGACACCCAGGCAGCCAGTAGATGGGAACTGGAACGTATCCTACTAACTGACTGGGAAAACATACACCTACAAAGCTGGATATACATTCATTGATCAGGAAAACATCACCTACAAATAGCTGCATGCATGCCTGAAAGTGCTATTACATCTCATACCAGGATGCTAAACTTCTGCTTCTGGAAGGCTCCCTGAATCCTAGCTCAAGCACCAACGTAATGGTAGCATTTGCCACCAGTGGCATCCACACTGCAGACAATATGCAAGTTAAGAGGTTCCTCAACTAAAACAAGAGTAAAGGCGTCTTGTTTGCATGATTACTAATGTAATGCTGCTAAGGAAATCACCTGGAGATCAACTAACTGATGACTGCCTCCTCCTTTGTGAAGCAATCATTAGTCATGGTGTTTCCAGACAAAGTAATCTCTCACAGGAAAATCATTCAGCAATACTCTGAATAAAAGGTAGCAACAGGGCTTCACAGTAAACAGCCTCACACTGTACAAGACAGCCAATATACACTGCCCTAGTCTGCCATAAGGTACCTAAGCACTGACTCGAGACAAGAAATGGTTACCTCCTAGCTAGGGACTAGGCTGTATAGGGTTTGTGTCTTAATACCACAACAATATTGCATGCAGCAGAGATGAACCATGCCCTGTAAAGGAAACAAACCACTTGCATTCCCTACTATCCTGAATTGTCAAAATGTGCTTCAGGGGCTGAAAAGGAAAAAGCCAGTCCTTAGGAAAGCAGATAGCAGGATCCTTGCCAAACAAAACCCTCTACTACTGTGTTCAACAGTAGATATGAAATGAGGGGGTCCATCCAAGCCGTTGCACATACCAGAAGCGTAGTTCACCCTGCTGAGAGATCTCTTATACTACTATCATTCATACTCTGCATTCAGATCTTTCTTATGAAGATCTGGCTTTTTTCCCTCATTTTTGCCTGCACTGGGTTTATTTCAAAAACAGAAGGAGTACACTACCAGATTTCAGCCAGTCTTGTTTTGGTGGAAACAAAAGGGGGTTTAGCAATGACAAGGGGAATTACAGCTGTATTTGATGTAACAGCAACTAATGTAATAGCATTTTGGTACACCGCTTATTTTGCAACCCTCAAAAATAATTAAAAATTGGTCCAATTAATTAAACTAATTACATAATTATATATTGAAGTGAGAGTAAGAAATATCTGACAAATCGCTACGCACGCATGCATACACCATGTTTGCATTTACCCACTTGACTATGAAAGATCTAAACCCAGTTCTGACTTTAGAGACTGCAAGTACAATATAATGTCCCTCTTTTTAATAACTTCAAATATGATGAAATAGGATAAAATAAAAATTACTTAAGGCAGAAGCCTGGGCAAGGAGAGCATTTCATGGTTTATGAGATACTAAGGGAACAAACCAGAGAATTCGAATTTGCCTAAGAATAAATACGAGGAGTCAGGTCTGTACACAGAGGGTAGGTTTGCTTCATCGATTTTCACAAAACTGAAGTAAGGCTTTCCAACAAATATCATCTCCCAGCCAAATCATCATACCATATAAACCAGAAAATAAATGCATAACGTAACATCAATAAATAAAGTAGAAATCAGACTTGCAGCTGCTGAAAGTTTAATTTTGACCTAGAGAGAAGAGTGCAATATGTTTTGTTGTTTGTTTTGGCTTTGTTCTTGTATTTGTTCCTCATTAAATATGAATGAAAAGGAAAAGCAGTTACTGTTGATTTTCAAGGCAAAGGAGAGCTTGTTTAGGCAGAGATATCATAGCAAGAGAAGCATGGCTGTGACATTTCTTTTCCCTCATCTTTGACCAAACCTGCTGCCTTACTATTGCATCCATCTAAGCTGCCTGATTGCAAAACCATTGATTATACAGGTTTTGAAGAACAATTAAATGCTTAAACACAGGCTGCTTAACATCAAGGTTGTGGATGGTTTCAGTAGAGGCAGGAGGAAGGATGGGGAAGAATGGGTCAGCTTGAGGGAAACAGGGGAACCTCAACTCACTTCTGGAAGCAAAGCTGAGTCAGAATAAGTGTGGGGAGGAAAGGACAGAGATGAGAAGAAGAAGAAGAATGAAGTTGAGTGGAAAAGGAAGAAAGAGCTAAGGAAAGGATAAAACTAAAACTGTACCTGCATGGGGGCTCCTCACTGGCTAGGGGAGGACAGCGGTAAGAAGCATAGCACAGCACCAAGTACTAGTTTCTTTACACCAGCAGCCCACCAGCCTATCTGCCAAGCTAGGACAAAACTGGGCACAGCTGTGTTGTGTTTCCCCTCCCTGTCCTTGACGGATAAACTGGCCCACATGAGCATCATCCACTGAATCATGCCCAGGAGGATGAGCAAGGAGATCATGGCCAAAGGGAGGGCCTGAACAGCACTAGTGAGAACCTGTAGGCATGCCAGGATGGGAACAGTTATCACAGCCCTTAGGGACTTAATGGGAAGGAGGCAATTTACACAGGTGTCCTTGCTTTTAACACACATTGGGCCTCGTCTCCCCTGCTCAGCATCCAGCAAACTATATAAACATCAGAGTTTTATTCACAAAAGCCAACCAAAACTAAAGTAGCGTAAAAAGGAATTCATCCAAATCCTAAACACCTCACAGATCCTTCAGTGAGTCCTTCCTAAAATGAGAAGAGAAACAGCAGATCGATCTGATGACATACGCTCACCCTCTGTGTCAATTTTTTCTTCATGGACAGTGTAAAGCGTGTGCAGGTTTCATGCCAGCATTCAATGTTAAAATCAATGAATAACCAAGATAACAGGAAAAGTAAGAGTTTGCTCGTGAAGTTCAACTTGAAGGAGCTAACGAACTTTTCTGGATAACTAACTTTAGTTATCCAAACCGCATTCTTTTTAAAAACCCTGTTCCTCTTTTCAGTGAGTTTTCAATCTAAATCTGGAAATCAACACAAGCGTTCGTAGCAATTTCTACTTCAGAGGAGCAGCAAAACAAGCAGAAACTGAAAGGGAAAGGTCATATATTTCATGCATGCGTGAGAAATGACGCTGTTTGTATGATGACAGCAACAGATTTTTTTCTAGTTTTCCTTCTCAAAATATATCTGCTCAAGTGGGAGTCAGAAACTCTGCAAGACAACACTGTTTTGAAAAGCATGGAAATGACATCCATATGGATACACAAGGGTATAAACTGACGTACGCATGAAACAGACCCCTAACCGACCAAGATTAAAGAAAAACTAGCCAATGACATGCATGTCCTTCCATTCTGCACTACTCTGGCCTTAACTCTTCATTCATGATTGCTTTCTGATACCTGTTGTTTCATGACTTGCCCCCACAACCTCATTCTCCCCAGTTGTGATCCCTCTCACACCAGTTTTGTGCGGCGTCTCTTTCACTTGCTCGCCTACTGCAGGAGCCTGGCAGGAAAGAACCTATATGCTTTGCTCATCTGGAGTCACACAAACTGTCTTTTTCATCAAAACCATGTAAAAATTGGCAGTTTTGATACAATGCTTATACACATGGCACATTTGGCAATGCCCAGAGGTTTTTTGAACATATGTTGTCAATGAGCAGAGCTGGGGTGAAAAGCATCACAGGAGACTCAAAGCAAGCCGCAGAAGCCTATATCAATGAGTTTAAGGGTAACATAGCTCAATTCTGTGTACAGACATATGGTTTTCTGTTGTGCACAAGGAGCCCTTGTGTAGATGGCTTTGGCTTTTGTCACACTTCAAGAAATGGGCTACAGGCAAGGTGACTACAGGTCACATTGAGGTTGTATGTTAAACCCTGACCTTGCCTCCAGCAATCAAACTGCACCCATCCATCCTGAAGGCTCTTCGAATCCTGCCTTAGGATGAACTGTGGGATACAAATCCACCCTCTTCGTCTCCACTTGGCAAAGGAACTCTCAAGTTTTCACAGGGAATCAATCAATCTTCTGGTTTTTCTATGAATTTATCAATATAGGAAGTTGTTCTTTTGGACGAGGCCTTGGGTGGCATGGTTTAGTGTGAGGTGTCCCTGCCCATGGCAGGGGGGTGGAACTAAATGATCTTAAGGTCTTTTCCAACCCTAACTATTCTATGATTCTATGAGTTACATGAGCAAAGAGATACTTCACTGCAGGTTACTAAAAACTTTGGTCTTGATACATGAAGTTTGGATAATAAAGCTTCTAAAGCAAAGAGATGTCTCTCCTTCCTTAACTTTTCCAGACTGAAAATGCAACTTTATGAGCCACTATACCTTTTTGCCCAAGAGAGAAGAGATGTACTATAAATATTTTCTGTGTCTTGACTGTTCTTTGCTATTTTCTTCAGCTGTAAAGCAGCCTCGGTATCTGCCTTGCTTTCTGGTGTGCAAGAACAGCGCACCCTGAACCCAAGAAGAAACAATGATTTTTACAATAATCTGCACAGCACAAGTGCGCATAAGTACTGGCTTATGTTCAAATCACAATTTTTCTCCCTTTTCTTTATAAGAAAAAATCAAATGGCATTCGGAACACACAAGAAAGGAAGGAACATCTCCCATTTACCTCTCTTATGCTTAAAATAATCCATTGTTTAGTAATGATGGTGATAGATATGCTGTTTCTTAGCAAAGAAACCACCCCAAACTTCATTATAAATCAAAGCAGAATGCCTTTTGGAAATTTAAGGCTCATGGGACAATGTGCAATAAAACACTCTCATTTATTAATTTTAGACTTTCATTATGAATCAACAAGTATATGAATATTTGTAATGCACACAAAACAAAGCTGTATTTGTATTTTTAACTGTAAACTCAGTTTCTTTTCCAGGAAAGAGTAACAAGATCTTAACAAAAATAGCTCAGTACTGAGGAAGAAGCATTTTATAGGCACTACTCAAGTTTTCAAGGAATGAATAGCAAGTCTCTTTAATTCTGTCAACTACTAGGGAAAAAAAAATGTATCCAGAAAGGGTCAGATTCCTGAGAAA
>JBCJKH010052592.1:0-24304 GCA_039877255.1 Loriculus beryllinus | reverse complement strand
AAGAAGCAGGCTGAGTGGCCAACTCAGGCTTCAGTGCCTACATAAATGATTAGCAGACAAGAGTGCCAAGCAGCTAGCAACAACATTAAACTCCTGTGTTTTGAGCAAGAGGTGCATGTACTAATATCAGCCAACAAGGCAAACACAGTGCTGGCCTGTGGAAAACAAGCGATTAAGATAATCTGGTTACTGGGAGAAGAGAGGACTGAGCCATAAACAGCTGTTTATCACATACATGAAAAGATGAAGGGAATGGATCAGTGATGTTGAGTTTGAAGTGATATTATTACTCATAAGCTCTGGTAATTTCCTATCACAGGCAAAATATTTTCCTTGAAACCAGGAGCACAAATATAATATATTGGCAACATTTGTTCATATTGAGTAGTCATTTACTGGAGGGCAGGTATAAACAAATAAGATTCCACTTTCAAAAGGGAAAAAAGCCAGCCAAGTAATTATACAGCCACAGAAAGAGAAAGGAGGAGTCTTCAGCTGACTACAAGCATTATAGCTTGCCAGGTATGACAAGGCATACCTGGAAGCATCCACCTTTTGAGCCAGACAACACACAGAGGAAAAAACCCACCTCCAACTAATTCCACTAGCCAGTGAAGTAGGCTGCTTAAATATGAGTAACTACGTGAATAACAGTTAAAATGTTGATATATTTATAACTGCAACCTTGCTGCTGTATGTAGAGAAACACTGGATTTTGCTACCAGGTCTCCCTCTAGCATTTACAGTACTCAGTAAGACAAATTTTACCCTTGATGTTCATGTTGAACTCTCCCTTTTTCTTCCCCCTCTACCTTCCCTCCCCAGATCAACCCAACTTGTAAAATTGCTTTATTTTTATGGCCCACTCAAAAGTCTGTTGAGACCTGACATGAGAAATGCAGAACAATTTATGAAAGCAATGGGACCAGTCAATATTCAGCATGTTCCCTCAGCCAAGACTGTTTACTGTTAAGAGCAGACAAACCAAAGGACAAAGGATGCAAAGGAGAAGGGGATAGCGAGCAGCTTAGCTAGGGAAGATATGGCTAGTTGGTGTAACAGGGAAGACATGAGTCTGACGCATAACACATTATTCACTGAGAAAATAACATTGATTATTTCAAATATACTAAATATAGCAATTAAATTCAAATGATTATTTGCAGAAGACAGGTCTTACACTATTATCATTGCACTCCCATATTACTGGGAGGACAACTATATATGAACTTTTTGACTAGGTGACAATAACTTTTATCTTCTATAGATAAGGTGTTCAGAAACCACAGATTCTGAGCTATTTATGAAATTGTTCTCATTCTGAAGTTACTGTCAGAATGGAAGTGCTGCAAATGCAAAAGAACAGAGGTTTAAGAAACAGACAGACCTTTAAGTATGTCATGGGAAGGATGGGCATTAACAGCTTTAAGTGAATATGAAAATTAAAGACAGGTTGGAGGAATGGGCCTTTGACACCTTCCCTAAAAGTAACACCTTTAAGCATTTGCAAAAACCTGTTAACCAAGTTTTGCTTGATAAGGTAAGAGTGCACCTGGAACTGAAGAATCGCCTTTTGATTTCTATCTTTTTATTTCTACTGAAGTAAATACAGCATTTTGAGATATTTTGGTCTAAGTGATCAGAAACAAATTCAAGAGAAATCCTGAAATGCTGAACAAGATCAAGTAAGACCTAATTATGTCTGACAGTCAACAAGACCTTTAAAATCGTCAGAAGTTCAGGATAAAGGAAATTATATAAAGTTCTATGCATATTTACCTTCCTCTATCTTGCTAAAGAGCAATATCCTTATTCTTTTTCCTAAATATAGTATTTACATCAAAACCAGAAATGAAACATCTTTATGCCTCTTTCCTCTACAAAACTAAAAATTGGGTAGTGAACATGAGAAAAATTTTAGGACACTATTACTATGCTCCTTGCATGCGTAAAAATCTTACATTATGTGGCATATTACATAAAAAGACAAAGTTTCCAACAACTTAAATGGATGAGGAATGGGTTTACAGGACTGCTACAGCAAACACCAAGTTGAAGAAAAGCAGCCAAACTTAATCGAAAGACAACCAACATAAAACCCCCCCCACAAATAAAAGACAGAAATATTATTGAGCATAACATCCACCAAAGGATATAAACCAGAAAGCAGTAACACCTCTAGAATGAAACTCTTTGGAAGGGCAAGGGAGGAAGAATTTTTAAGTTGAACATGCTACAAAAAATTCTCAGTAGGCAAATCTTATGAATGAAGATCTCCATCTGGAAACAGATGATTCTATTCAAACATGTCACCCAGTTGCCATGACAATGTGGCAAAGGAAAACAGCACTTATTAATAATTATTTCAGTGATAAATTAGTATATCAACTTATAATATTGAAACAATTACTGGGGGGGAGAGGGAGAGGAACTGAGGCTGCTCCTATGAGAAAAATTTCTTCGGCACTTCCAGACATTTCTGTAAGTGCCATTACCACAGCGCCATCAATAATGACTATTTTTGGCCCAGATAATAAAAAAACAGAAAAAAAAGAAACAAACAAACCCCCAAACAAACCACCCCTCCCCCACCAAAAAAAAAAAAACAAAAACAAAAACAAAACCAAAAACAAACAAACAAACAAAAAAAAACAAAACAAAAAACAAAACAAAAAACAACAAACCAAAACACAAAAAAAAACAGGAAAAAAACCCAAAAACAAACCTAAAACCACAGCACAACAGCAGAAGAAAAGCATAAATTCATCAAATCCATATCCGCACTCACTGTGACTTTTGGAAAAAGCTTTTGTTAAACAAAGTCTTAAAAAAAAATATGCTGATTTAATGTTGCATTCCCATTTCAAACATCTAAGGACAAACCAATTTGGCTCTGCTGTCATCAACAGGGATGATGGGTGAGTCTCACTTCTCTATTTTTAGTGATGTATCAAGTATCAGGCAGGAGATAAGTGGCACTTTAGTAACACCGCGAAGAAGAAAGTTTCTAACCACACCTTCATTTTCCTGTCCTTCATGTTTTAATTTAGTATCTCTTGCCCTTCTATCAAAGGACATGCAAACATTTATCCTTCTTTTGTAATAAAACACATCTGTCCTATAAAATATGAACTTTTGTCTAACAAATTTCTCTGTAACATACTTAACTCCTGTCAGGTGCAGAAAGCACTCCTACTGCTGTGATCATGAGGAATGCCACAGATCAAAGATTCATGTGCTCTTGTCTCTCAAACACTTGAAAGCTAAAAACTGTATTTAGGTAACGGGCTGAATTGCTCTTTCTAAAAATCTTTGTTAAAAATCGTAAGATATTTTTATGCAATTTAACAAAAACATAACA
Organism: Loriculus beryllinus; assembly: GCA_039877255.1. Lineage (NCBI taxonomy): Eukaryota > Metazoa > Chordata > Aves > Psittaciformes > Psittacidae > Loriculus > Loriculus beryllinus. The sequence continues at coordinate 20,943 of JBCJKH010052592.1, read as the reverse complement.
GCAGGAAAGCCACTTTGGTGCTAAATAGAAAACATGCCAAACATCAACTGCAATGCCATTGAGCTTCACAGCTACACTGGTAGGACATGAGCAGTGATAGGCTTAACTCTGGAAAAAGTCAGGCTAGGCATCAGGAAAAAAAAAGAATAACTAACCCCTGGGAGAGTCAAGGAGTAGAATTAAACTGCTTGAGTGATTGCAGTTCCATCAGAGTGGTCAGGCCTGAACGCCATAGGTTCAAGTCCATCCTGTTTTGGAGCACAAGATGGATGAAATAAGCCACTTGGATTGTTCCAGCTCTGTTATTGTATGCGAATATCAACTGCCTGGATGACAGCAGAAGCTGTGTCAAAGATGTAAAAAAAAAATTAAAAAAATATAATCACGAGTTAAAAAAGATGCCAAAATCTTGTAAGCAAATGTTTCTTGAACAAAATACTCCATAAGGGAGGATATCCAAGCTACCCTTTTAGCTCTAGTTTCAAGTATGCAAAGAAAACAGTGTCTATATAGTTCTTTTGATTCTACATCCTTGTTTTGATTCAGTCTTAATTGCCAAGATCCGCAGTTGTGGGGGTGGGTTTCCATCCACCTGGATGTGGGTTGAAAGTGAAACTTCATTAGAGATCAACCAGCACTGAGTGAGCAGCTCATTGTCTTCCTCTGTCATCAACCCTCAAAGCTATCAACTCACAGGCAATTCTAGATCCCAGTGATCATGTTGTTTTTACTAACATGAACCAAATGAACAGAACAGCTTAGGAAATGAGCCAACCCAGTTTTTTTTCTAAAAAGACTATCTGAAAATGCTCATTCAGCTTTCCCAAATGAAGTTATCTTACCTTATCCAATCTAAAACAGAGCCACTAGTGGAAGATGAGACAGTGGACACTACCAGATATTAAACAGAGAACAGGTGCACAAACACCACACCAATTCTGCTAACAAAATACAAACCATCTGAAAGAAAAGCTGTTTAAGAAACTGAATGTACCACACAGATCACAGCACATCTGGAAAGACTACCCTCAAGTATTTTTTTTTCTTCCTACACAACCCCAAGATGTGCCCAAAGAATGCTAACTACTGCTTCTGCACAAGACAGCTGGTACTGCCAGGGTTGTTTTTCTGGAGGAAAAAAGCAGGCTGAGATACTCAGTATAACAAAAACCAGACCCTACATGGAAGACTTCTGCAGTATTGGAAGGACACTTGCTCTGAAGCTAGGCAAGATAAGGGTAGCTCTTTTCTAAGCTACCAAGCAGTTCCTACTATGGCCCCATGCCACATCTAGTAGTTTATAAAACATGAACTCCAGGGGCAATGCCTACTTGAAAAAATTTAGCAAATTCCCTTCTACTTTATCAGACTACCCCTTCCTGGGCCCAAATGATGACAGATTTCAACAGTGTTCCCCTGAGGCCAACAGATTTGACAGGAGTGCAGCTCCATTAACGTTAATGGACATCATCTTGATCTTTGCTGCTGCAGAAGCACAAAACCTCATATTTGCCATGCTAACCCATTCTTCATTAATGCTGTCAGAAGCCTGCAGTGCTGCAAACCACTTGCAGCTCTCAATCCTTTGGCTATCTCTGTCCTCTCCCAGGAAAGGCACAGCCTGATTCTGCCTGTGGGAAGAGGTGCTGTTTCCTTGTTATTATAGGTTTAATTTTTGGGATTTTGTACATGACTTGCAGGGACAACACCAGTATACAAAGATGTGCAGCTGAATCAAGGTCACCATTACTTGTTTCCTTCTACAACTTGTTTTCTTCTTGGCCAAAAAGCTCCAAAGGCTACTTTGCATTTAGACTAGTATGGACTGTGAGAACTGCAGCTGTACATACAATTTTCTATCATATTATGCATAAAGTATCATGTTAACTAGCCTTGCACCAGAAGCACAGGCCCACTACTGTGTATCTGCTAGGTCTACTTCAGTGGTAGGTAGGTCAGAGGAGCAATTTGGCAGGGGGAAAAAAAAATGTAAGTATACACACATGTAGGTGTACAACCAATACCATTGTTTTGTGGGAAGTAACTTTTCTGTAAAAATTTATGCTTCATATGCAATGTGTCTATTAACACCAGATGGAAAAAAAAAAATACAACTAAGCAAGGTTTGCACAACTGGCTTCCCCTGCACGCAGGTCATCCTTCCATGGTCTACAGATCGAGGGGGGAGGGCAGGGTACAACCTAAAGCTTTTCCTGTTCTAGCTCAAACTTCCTACACATTCCTCAGGGTTAATCTCTTTATGTGAAGAGAAGCATAAAAGATTCACAAACAACTGGAAGCCACTGAATACCCAAAACCACTTGAAAAACAATTCCTGAAGACAAGAAGGCTCATGGGTTTGTGTGTGTGTTGTAGGGGAAGGAGCAGAAATTTTTTAAAGACCTGGACTCCATGAAGGAAGACGACACTCTGCTGCTGCTTTGCTCCATCACAGATCCCTGACAAGGTCAGGACCCTCCAGCCAGTTCCACCAGTGTATGCCTCTGGCCAGGTACACGCCACCAGTGGCTCCTTGAAGCATAGGAAAGTGTACTGCAATCTCAAGAGGCCATTTCATTACCTCAGAAAGAGACTTAAAAATATAACCTCAATATCCTAAACTAACCATGCAATTTCTGCCATGCTTGTACCACCTTTAATGATACAATCTCCAGATCTTTCAGACACCCGTTCGTATTTAAGGTCTGAGGAAACTCCTTATGTAAGTTGGTACTGAAAAAAGCCACAAGATTGTATAATTAAAGACTTATGTAGTAGTCTGCAATTAAGAAGCCAAAAAAATAGTGCTGGTGGTGTGCACTCATAACTATCTTTCCACTACACAGATTTTTGCTTCCTATAACTATGTAACTCACATATACACACACACTCATATACATACACTTTTCTTACCTTTTTTTTTTTCTTTCATTTAATTAAAACATAACTTTGAGCCAGATACAGGTTGTTCAAAGAAAACCATTTGTCAGGTGGAGGAGATTACAGTCATGGTGCTTGGCAGGAAGGATACTCAGTAAATGCAATTATCTAGCCCACTAAAAAGATCAAATTGAGAAATGAGAGGAAACAAGCAGCAGAGGGATTAATTAAAGGAACAGACAGGAGGAAAACAAAGGGTCTGTGCCTTGAAAATAGTGCTGTTCATATGAAGCCACGAGGTAGTTTTTTGGATCAAGGTTGCACCTGCCTCAGCATCCCCATACCATGACAGGGGAGCAGCACAGGGCTGGCCTCACACAACACTCCCTGTATCTTGAAGGAGCTGGAAGTTCAGCATTTCCAATCACTTACTCCATTTAAATACCACAAACTTACTTTTAAACAAAATCGTGTGACCCTCCCCTGAAGAAAACTCTTTTTCATGCTCAGGAACTGTAAAAGCAAAGCTTGAAGAACTGGCTTCACTGCCATAAACCTCTTTGCTGTGGAAGGGAGAGATGTGAGAAGAGGAATAGCTGGGGAGCAAACCTGCAAATATAACATAAACTACAACACAAGAAGAACTTAAACTTCTAATGCAACCCAATTAGGTGGCAAAAACCTATCAAGCTTGTACACAGTGGTGGTAACACCTTCTCAGATGTGTAGGAGAGGTTGGTGACATCCTCTTGCCTCTCCACGCCACCTTCTGGAAACTATCTTGATGTCACTTCAGCCAGTCTAGACAGCACAGTGAAGCCAGGTCAAACAGGCTACTTCAAGTCCACTTTAGTGCTTTGCTTTTAAATTCTCACTTAAAAAAGGAAAAAAAAAAAACCCACAAAAACAAAGAAAAAAACCCACCAAAAAAAAAACCCAAACCACCAGACACTAAATATTCCATTCTTTTCAATTTTTCAGCATCATTAATGAAACTCCAGGTCTCTGCTGACTCTCCCTGAGCTGGCATCCATCTACCTTCTCCATTGCAAAATATTTATCCATTTTAGCACAGAACCTGTCAGGGTCTAGTCAGAGTTCAGAAAAAATACTTAATTGACAATTACTATGAGCATGCTTTTGTACAGCAGTGGAGGTCCTGCTCCTTACAGCCCCACTAATATATCAACCAATTGCTTCAGATACCAAAAACCTCTTGAGGTGTGGGGGAAGACATTACCACTCCACACCCCAAAATTCCATATATACTATTGCAAATACATGACAAGGTGTCTTTGCTTTCCTTGTTGACAAAACAGCTGATTCCTTTTTACTTAACAAGTTATGCCATTCTCAGTCAGCCAACCATTAAATGAGCCTGTTGCCCTGAAATGTATGACTTGAAATGGATTTTAACATCCTTTTTGGCATAGCAGTTTTCTTCTATTAACATCAATCTATCAAAGTTTCAGTGCCCATGCACCTCAAAGAGCATTTGTAAATCAACACCTCTTTCATTTTTACTAATTGCGTTATGAAAGGGACAGAATAATAATCCAGGACCAGTAACATACTGAAGATTCATGATGAGCACAAATGTCTCCTCATTGCTAGTACTCTGTAAATCAAAAGGGAAGCGGAGACTAATGAAAACTTTATTAATAAAATACAGCACAAATTTCCAGTGCAAAAGATACAAAAGTTAATCACATTACCTACAGGCCATCCAAAGAGATTTCTATTTTACTGGGTACAATATTCAGAGGTAATTTGTGACCTCTGAAGGATGCTTATTACCCTCAGTAGCATCCATGTTGTAAAAGCTTTATCTAAAGCAACACCTACCACTCACAGGGTGCTGATGGAGGGAGATGTATAGCTCAGGCAATCAGTGGTAACAATGGGAACACCCTAAGAAATTCCCCAAACCAGAGCAAAATCGGGCAGCAAGACAACTGCCTGGCTCACAGCCCTGTCCAGTCATAGGGAATGTCTGGTTTAACAGCTCCATGCCCCCATATATGCTAAGCTACAAATAAACTGCCAGTTCTCTGTAGCATATAGTCACTGCCCTTCCACACTGTCTTTTACTGTTAACAATCTCCTCCCTTGTCCCTACTGTCATCACAAACATAACCTGCTTATGAGACTAGCAGTACTCATCTACTTCCATTGCCTGCTGTCTTGCAACCACATTAATGCCACTCTGTGCAAATAACACATAAACACACACATTTAAGATACGCTAGAAGTGTAAAGACTGGGTGGAAAAGAAAAGAAAAAGAATTTTCGAAAAGCTAGTGATTCTCCGTACGTCCTCCCCTTCCCTCTGAGCAACACTGTTTAAAAGAAAGCAATATATCAGTGTGTGAGAAAAGGCAGTTTTTAGTATCAGCTAAAAAAAAAAAATTAAAAAGAATCAAAATAATAAATTTGTGCTCACAGGATATATATCAGGCAAGTACTTTCAGCCTAAAAATATCTCAAGATGCACCCAGTTCCTAGTTAAAAATTCGATATACCACTTCATGACTTGATGGGATAAAATGTGTATAATTTTAATAAAAACAGCCATTAATTTAATTTAGGAGACTTCCTAAAAAAAAACAAACAACCATAAAACCAAAAAAAACAAAAAAACCCCCACAACCCCCCCCACAAACCCACAACACAAACACACCCCAAAAAACCCACCCCCCCCCTTTTTTCTCTTTGAATAGACCAAAGAGAAAATTCCTGAAACCATAAAGCCTGAAACAAAGGAAATCTCATGCTACTTCCCAGTAAGGCAGAACATTAAGTGCTCTGTATCTCTGTTGCCTGAACAGCTTCTTGCAGTGCTGCCATTACAGGAGAAATACACAATTTAAGAACACCCTAAACCTGATCCTTTTTGCCAGATCCCCTTATCATTGAGACGAGAAAAAGAGGCACATGGTAAGGCATGATTACACCCACTCAGCAGAAGCCAGGCTTTGTTTTTTATACGTCCATGAGGCAGCAATATTAAGACAGAGCACAGTCAGTCCTGGGCCTCAGACCAGGGACAACATAAGACCACCTAGTTATAGGATTTATTTAAAATACCCATGATGGCACAGTGTTTTGGAGAAATGGAAAAATGCCTCACATGTTAGCAAATGAATGTTTGGCTGTAGTCCAAGCACATAAGACAACAAAGCATTTCGGCAGCTTTTTAGAAATCAAAGTTTCATAGCAACTAACCTGTAAAGGGATCTCTGGCTGTGTATGGGAGGGCACAAACACTTACTGGTCAGGTTATCTTTTCTTGTATTTAATAGATATTTTTCTTGCACTTAATTGATATTTCTACCAGTATATATTCCTACTATAAAATTACAGCCTCTTGTTGCTAAAATAAATATGCACCCATGCAGCTTCACAAGGCTTACTTGGGGAATCAGAGAATTATCCCCCAGACTGAGGTCTTCCTGGCCAAATTTCAGTCTCTGGGTTTAATTTTTTAATTTTGTGGCCAAGTAATATGACATTTAGAAAATGACAAAAGGAACACAGCAGTAATTGAAAGTGTGTGGCATTTTTACCATGATTCTTCCTTGCCTGTACCTACAGGTAGGCAATGAATGCAAAGGATTCTGTCTTCAAAAGAGTAAGTAAAACAAAAAAAAACCAAAATAACAACAACCACCAAAAAAAAAAAAAGAAAAAAAAAGAAAAAAAAACCCCACCAAACTTGTCTTAAAAATAAATGCATTTCCTTCAGCACAAAGGCTGCCAGAAGACACATCCTGGCTTCTTTCTAGCAAACACCAAAGGCGGATGTATGCCCCTATTTATAGTACACTAATGCAATTGTGAATGCATACCCCATGCACCTTTTTTGTATTCCACTTTGACTATATTCTTCATTGAGCTAAACAGACTGTGGGAAGGGTCATTCCCAAGAATAAAACCATGTTAACCCTGTCCACATATCAACTGCTTGCAGGGTCTCAGGGTGCCTTCAGAGCCCTGCATCCTCTGATACATCTCCGACACAAACAGGCAAATTGCAAAAAGTGAAATTAAGAAGCAGGGAAGTTACAACATGCCTGTGATTAATTTCTCCTCCCCTCCCCCTCAACCCCCCCCCCCACCAACTGGGGATAACAACTAATTGCACCCGTATCATGACAAACCCAGCAGACACCAGTCTGGAAAACCAGGCATTACTGCAAAGCGGATAACAAACAGTTGCTATACTAGAGAAGGTCTATATAAATACAGTGCTCTTACACTAAGTAGAATGACTTTGCAGAATAATTCCTTCATCTAATGCCATGACAAGGGGTAGTAAATATTGCAAGAAGATTAACCACCATGAGAAGATAACTGTAGTGTCTGAAGGATATCTAGCTAATTTATAGACACCTGCTCTGCTGTAAGTCCAAGCAGGAAAACTCAGCAACATTTATATGGCAAAGATCTACTATCTATTTGGGAAAGTAACCCCATTTAGGGTCTTTCTGATTTCTTTGGAGGGAAAGAACTGAAATAACAGAAGACAGAACTCCATATATACACTGAGGACCATCTTCAACCACTGTTGCTCTACTGCCCTGAAACAATTTACAACTAAGTAATTTGCCAACACCCAGGCATTTAAAGAGCTATTCTACCATCAGTTCTGACCTAGTTTTTTTCACTGCTGTATCAGTGAAACGAGATGCTGAAAAACAGTCTTCTTGAAAGTGGCAAGGTATCTTCTTGGAGTCTAGTGAAACCTTTCAGCTCATCTGGATGTCATTCCTAAGGACCACCAGACCAGCATTTTGCCGCTTTCAAGTAAAAATAAGAGGGGATGGAGAAGAAGGGAGAGCTAGTTCAAACACAAGCATTACATAAAACCCACAATTAACAAATAGATGCTGTCAGAGCCTTGAGTGCACTAAGAGGCCATGGGCAACCTCATGAAACCCCTGCCTGCATTTTCTGCCCATGAATCTAGAAGCATGTCTCCATGGAAGCTTGGGCCTTCAGTCCTTACCAGACCAGATCAGCCTGGCTCTAGTACTGCCTCAGGTCCCATCTTCTGGAATGACCACAACCCCATGTTACAGGCATCTTATCTCCTAACAAAGCCCTCAGGAAAACTCTAGCTTGTCTCAGCCTCCTGCTGCTCCTCACTGCTCACCTGGACCTGGTTCACTACTGTGCCTGGTACTGCTGACAAACTCTACCACCGGCAACTAGCTCTGCCACACCACCCTCAACTTCAAGCTTTTCCTCTCTCATAGGGCAACCCTGCTACTGCTCCAAGAGAGATGTTACACCTGTTACACCTTCTACAGATGACTCTTTTTATTCTTTGTATGTATCAATATATATTTGCTTGCTGGAGGGGGATGAAGAGCTTGTTTTGCTAATACTCTGAGTAAACCCGTAGTCCAGAATAGCTTCTTCCTTATACTGCAAAAGCAGTACCTTTTCCAATAGAGCTATAATAGATGAGCCTCTTCTGTTCACAAAGAAGTGAAAATACAGTTTTATTTCATGTGGAAACCACTTTCTTTGCACATATTGAGCATGAATACATGACTAGAAAAAACCTGAAGGTGGGGTTTTACTGTTTTCCAAACCCTACTGCTTCCTTATGGCAATAAAATAGTAAACTATTGGCTTACCAAGGGTGTCCTCAGAGTTACACAAATACATCATAAACTTAGATAACAAATAGAATTTTATTACCTTTCCCACATGAACATAACACCGAAGTGAGTTTTGGTGCTGTTGTCTCTCACTTCCTGAAACACTTTAAGGAGTGACCCCTGTTTACTTAGATACGAAGCAGGCTATCACCAAATTGTGTTGGAAAAGACTAGATAAAACCCAATATATTGTTAAACTAAAAAAGTAAATAAAAACATGAGGAAAACCACAGTCCAGTACAATTCTAGAAGACGCTTTTGCACTTCAGCCCTATACTGCAATGCATTCATCTGCTTTTCTTTATCTTTCAATCACCGAAGCAAGATCTACTTTATAATGTGAGCTGCTGAGATAATGACCAACATGAAAGCTACCCTTTCAGAAGCTCAGCCAGAAGCTGAATTTAAACAACAAAAAATCTCCTCTGAAGGTTTTCAGATGGTGGGTGCCTACATGTCACTTACTTCCATGGATTAAGCACTGCATGGAACGAATGCTTGTGGTTGTATGAAAAGTATCTGTTCATGTTTGAAAATGTCTTTTAAAAAAGGTTATTGTCTCGAAATAGCCAGTATGGTATTATGACACTGCATGGTGCTGGTCCCCTTAATGCATAATCGCTACTGTCCCTAAAATGAATAAGCTCTGACATTGCAGAAGCATGTCAGGACAGCCAAATAAACTGAAGCAATTACCATTTGAGTGTTAACCAGCTGACCAACACAGTCAATAAGATAAATGCTGCCAGGCAAAGCAAGTTGTGTGTTTGTGTGACGTTCAGATCACAGCATGCATTCATGGTCAGTATGACAGAAGTTAACATTCCTTAAGCTACGGCTTTCCAGGCAGTTTCAGTTCAGTGAGGATGGCCATGCTATTTGTCAAAAGAAAGAATTTCTCCTTCTCAATTTTTGCATTTTTTCTGACAGCTGAGGGAAAAGGAGAGATAACAAGAAGGCGTTTTTCACTGTAAACACTTCTAACATTTTCCTCACTTCAAATTTTATCTAAAAACTTCCCAACTTCAGAACTTCAAATGGCCAGAAGATGACCCACAGAATTTTGTGGACAGGAACTTGTTCTCTCATATTAGTTATAGACATCTGAAGAATCTTGCCAAGCCCACAGATATTTTGAAGTGTCCTGAGCAACAACATGAGACTGAAGTTTTGAATTAAGATTATACTTCTAGGCCTGTCTATTAAGGAGAGTCTTCAAAACAAACTAATCTCTACAAAGATTTGGGCACAATATTTTTGGTGATCACAACGCAAATTTAGGAATGGTAAGTCATAATCTGAAATTCCCCTTGCTCTTCTCTTCATGTGTATAGTGAGCATGTTTTGAGTTTCAGTTACTTTAGCACCTTTTGGCACTTACTTGAAATGCACATGGCATATATAATATATGACAGAGCTCTGCTGTCTTGAGCAGTGGACTGAGATACCCATATGGATGAGACATGGCAGGAAATAATTGACTGTCACAAGGCAGGGATTAGCAGAAGTGAGACAAAACCATAAAACATTTAGGAAGAAAGAAAACACCAATATGAAATAAAATCCTAACAAGCTGAAAAAAAATTTTGGGTTTTAAATGCCATTATTGATGAAACCAAGTAAAGCTACTTTCTTCCAGTTCAGTTACGGGTGCTACATAGTGGTGTGTTTGTTTTGGGGAGACAAGCTGAACACTTCAATCTGGTGAGAGAAAGGAGCCCTTCTGGTAAGACTGGTTGCTGCTTTCCCAACACATCAGACTGATTGCCATCATACATGACGGGTAAAAACTTGCCGTAGTTAAATACTCCCAACTTTCCTGCTTGGATTTTGAACTATGGCATTTTCCAAATATTTAGAAGAAAGAATCAACATGGGAGAAAACTATTAAAAAAAAAAAAAAAACAAGTGAGGAAGAGCAGAGCAGGCAAAGGGCATGCAGATCTGCAAGTGATCTGACATCAGGTCCTTCACACATCGTCTCCATGCTGTCCATCTCTAGAACAAGTGTGGCTCTGTAATACAAACCAGGGAAGTTGTGAAGATGACTACACCACAGCTTCTGAAGCAGTCAGATACCATGTGCATCAGCCAGGTTTTCAATCTCATTATGATACCTCAATGCTGAAGATTTCATTTTCTAGCATTCTCCCAGCTGCTCTGAGATAAACTGCTTTATAAACTATTGTGCTTTGCATTCAGCTTTATTTAGACTGGTTTAGAAACTTGAGCTGCTGTTATTACCGGAAATCCTATTTGGCAATTGCAGCACAGATATTCACAGTTTGCCAGAAGATTCTTACCTGCCATGTTTACTTTTACTTTTGCAAAGCACCCAAGAGCTCCATATAAACATCTGAATTAGCCTCTCAGATTAATAAACAGATTCTAAAATAAGGGTTTTTTCCCCCCACAGCAAATCACATTACCAATTATTTTCTTACACAAAAAATTATACCTATAATATCTTCCACAAATGAATATCCCATGATTTTTTAAAAAGGCACAAATAAAATTAATCTACAAGAGATGTTACATTATTAAAACATATGTTGAAATCAACAACGCTCAAGGGTCTATCATGGCATTTTGTTCTTCATTGGTATTTACATTATTATAGTTCTTATGTATTGCCCTGGAAATCAGCTTTGAAATGGAACGATGAATAAATGAAGATGCACTACCACTATCCTTATTAGACGGATTTTAAAGCCATTAGAGACCCACAAGACATAATAATCATATTATATTCTATCTTCTCTAGAACATCTCCTTTGATAGGCCTGCTAACTCAATTTTTTAAATATATATTATAGCAAAATGCAACGTACCTTCTACAGTTTCCATCTCTACGGAAATGTTTGTGTTTGGCTTTCAGTTAGCCAGAATTTGTTCTTACAGAATTCATGAGTTTCATGGTGGGTTTCTTGGTTTTAAACACCAGTTTAAAATTTACAGTGAACCCTGGGTCAATACATCTGCTCAGTTGAAAAAAAAAAACCAAACCAACAAACCCAAACCAAACAAACAAAAAAAAAAAAAACCCAAACCAAACTGCAGTGACTCTAAAAAGTAAAAAAAGTCCTAACACAAGCAATAATCTCTCAAATAGTCAACACACTCTGCTTCAACCAACCCCACCAAGGAGAGAAGTAAAAGGCATCTAGAGGCTTTGAGGAAGATCAGAAGCAGAACTGCACCACTCTAAGCGGTTTAGAAAAAAGAACCTCTGGATTCAAATTGGTATCTACAGTCAAGCCAAAACTATTGATCAGAAAAAAATATCCAAACACTGTATACTTGGAAATGATTTCCTTTTCTTCTAAAGCGGGGTGAATAAACCCTAAGACAAACACCATGATCAGTGAGGAAAGTGGTCTTCTAGACAGCCTACCTTCTGAGGGCTTGGAGGGAAGACTGCGAAACATGTTTAAAGCTTGTGGCATGCAGCTAATGACAACAAAAAGGCAGAGGGCAAAGCTGCAGCCCTGTTGGTGCTTATAACTCCTGCATGGCTTCTTTGCCTGCTTTTCGCCTGAAAGGAATAGGGAAAAGTGCTGAAAGGACTACGTTCATAGTAAAGGAAGTCAAAGTTGGCAATTCAGTGACACTGTACTGGCAACTTCTGTGACATGAATGCAAAATTGCTGTCCAAGGCACATAGAGCAACGAGCTGCACAGGAATTACTTATGTGCTTTAGACTCTTCCTTTGCTCATGAAGTCCAGTACCATAAGCTTACCCCAAGCTTAGAGGTACAACCATATTTACTCAATTCTGAGGCCACCTTCAAGTCTTCTTCAGTTCAGACAACTAATGATTGTTGTATATGTATAGCAGCCCTCTTTCACTGGGAGAAACCATGTTTAACTACAACCAGACATATCTTCTGTCTTCCCCCCAGTGCTCTCATTATAGTTACAACTCTTTTCCATCAGTTACAAGACAGAAATTTTCAACCCCCTTCTCTGCCTCTGAAACTTCCACCATTACTCAGTCTTGATGGCAGAGGTGGCAGAGTGACCCCTATGACTGTAGGGTCTCTATCACTGTGGACTGGCAGTTGTAGTTGTTTTCCATCTTGACATTAACAAGTGCAATGGTATCAGTGACCACTCTTCAGTAGTTCATTCTTCAGTGGCTCCACTTGCTACTTGCAGAGCTACATTAGAGCAGTAGAACAAAGCGGGAAGGCTCTTGAGCACTGAAGAACTGAATGACTGTCTTGTTGCCAGTGCACTTATTTGTGGAAAAAGAGTGGTATGTGGGAAAGTGAAAGCTTCTCAGCTGTATGGCTGATGCTTACTACTACCCACTATAAAAAAAAAATCCCTAAGTGGCTAAAAAAAACCCCAGCAGCCTAAGGCACAGGTAAGAGCAAATCTGGCTAGAACCAAAGGAAAGTATTTTCATACCTCTCCTCATTTAAAATTACATACGTAATGCAAAAGCAAGATGGAAAGTACAGTCCTTACTGTTCACTCTTTCTGCCTGCAACTTGGCTGGGGATGATGTACAAGGAAGAAAGATGAACACTGTTTTCATCTCCGATTTTAGGCAAACAGCAAGCCACATCTTTCAGATCACACCTGCTGCCCAGGGAAGGCAGCATCAGCACTGAAGTATTTTCCTTTAATTCTGTCATTGCTGCTCCAGGTCCTTCAGGATTTTCTCCACTTAGCTCATACTTGCTACTTCTGAACAGGCAACTTATGTCAGATAAGTCCAGATAAAAATGCTCCAAGTCGCCACCATCTATGAACATGATGATATACACATACCAATATTCTCAGGATGTTATTGATGTTATCAGCCATCATCCAACCTCACTTGTTGTATCTGTTTCTTTTACTTTCCTGCCTCCTTCCCCAAACCTACTTCTCTTACTACCTCTAATTGTCTTTCCATTACCTTCTTGCTCCTCATGAACCCTCCAATTTTCCTGCTATTCACCTTAGCCTTGCTCTGCCTAGCCATTCTGCAGTTAATTTTCAATCTCTATAGGCTACAGAGATACTCTGCTCTTGGCTACTGGCTGGATGAGACACTTCTGTCCCTTCCCAGAAATAAAGAAGGAAACATTCAGCAGTTCTTGTCACCTGGAACTGGACAGGCAAACAAATTAGGGAAGTGGTGCAGTACTTTTCATTTTGTTGACTCTGTGGATCCTCATGTATCTCTGGGAACTTATTCTGCTACAATCTGTCATTCTAGTTGAGATCATCTGTTCAAACCCAGCACAACTATGCTCTCTCCTTGCAGGGAGTTGATGATAACAGCCCTCCAATACTGCCACTGACTTCCTCCTTGATGACTTAAGCAAAAACTGCAGAACGTGTTAGATAGATTGAACTAATTCGGCATTAACAACATGAACATTTAAAAGGAAATTAGATGGGCAGCTTTCAGACCTAACTCATCCCAAACAAGGAAGAAGGGGGAGCAGCAATTATATTCAGTCTCCCAGGAAAAGAGCTCTAGGCATTTGTCAAGTCCAGAAGATTGTTAAGAAGGATGATAAATATGACATTAAGGGGCCATTTTTTTTGCCTTGGTTTTATTTGTTCAGTTTTGGTTGTTTTTTAAAATACTTATTATTAAATGTTGCTTCAGGAACTATGCAAGGCACTGTACAAGCACACAGCTTCCTGCTTCTGGGCACGCAAGCATCCTGTTGATTATTTCTAGGTCCCAAAAGTCTGCAGTAAAGCCAGGTACACTCCAGCTCACCTTTCTCATAACCCAATTCCTAATCTAGAGGCTATTCCTCAGCAGCAAGGGAGAAAACGTGGCTTCTGTGCTCTTTCTGGTTACCACTCAATGAGTTTAAGTCAGACTCCAACTCTCTGCTAAAAAAGGATCAGTCATGGAACTGAACCTTTTGCAATGACAAACTGCATATCTAAATATATGCCAGAAAATGGTTAACAGCAGGGAGTATTCCTGATATTGATAGGTTTCTCTAAAATAGAGAATGAGTAACAGCCCTCAGATGGACCCCAGAATGGCCAAACGATACTGCTTGACGTCAGTCCAGCCCTATAACATGGGAGCCTTTTAAAATCCCTCCAGCCTTCTTGATTCTCTGCCTCCAGAAGTTACTTTAAGTTTCTTGTCACTAAAGTTATGATCATTGGCTTGCAAAATGCAGTTAAACAAAACAAAACCCAAGCAAATAAAAAAGCCCTGCGACACACATATTGCCAGAATTTGCTCCTTCACTAAATATCAGCTAAAATATAAACTCAAATTCCTTTGAGAAATTAATAGAGCCTTTCGTTCATGACAGCACTTAAAGCCAGTTTTAACAGAAGTAACATACTGAACTCACAATTCCAAAACCAGCATTTCTCAGGTTAGCATAGAAGCACACAAAAGAAAATAACCCATCGCTTTGTCCGGAAGTTTGCTGAACAACTACTTTCTCTTCAGGTTACACTTGTAGGTATTCTTGCTTTGGGAACTAATGCAAGCAAACTAGCCCTCAAATAGGCCAAAAAAGTGGAATTAAAAGAAGATTTTTTTTTTTTTTTTCTGCTTGATGTGTCATTCCCACTACTACAGAAACAACTGCTATAAAAAAAACGCAGAGAAGTTTGGCATACTCAGTAGCAGTGCACCTATTTTAAGAATCACAGTACCAAGTTAGTTTATTCACAACTGACTTAAGTTTCAGATAAATATCTGGGCAGATCTAGAAATTCCACTTCAGAACAAATCTTCCAGAAAATTCCAAACATTTTAAAAACTGAATTATGATTTATATCATTATCTAGAAAACATTTAGCATATATTAACAGAATCAGGAGTGGGTGGGAACTGAAGCTGACTATGCATTCTATCTCATAACACTTTATTTTTCTTGATGCACTGTGACAAGACCTGGATCATAGACCAGTCTTCCCGCACAGTGAACAGATGTTTTCCTCCCACATTTAGAACTTCCCAAGACCAACCAATCCCTCACAGGTTACTTCTAGTTTCATTCTACCTTCAAACCCTGTTTGCTATAGGATTTCAGAACTAATGTTTTATTGCTTTACAGAACAGTATTTATTTTTAGGAAATGAGTCAACTAATTTGGTATCTAATTAAAAATATAAATAAACACATAAAAATATGAGGGGTTGTGCAACTTGTTGTCTTTGGACTATTCCAAGATTCATGGAGTTAAAGACTGTGCAGTACTGTACATCACTTAGAATGTTAATTTTCACCTGGACTTCTGTTTCAGGTGTCATGGTACCGTCCCCTGGAGAGTCCAACTGCACTACAACTGCGATTTATTTTAACATGATTTTCCATTATATTTTGTGAAAGGTTAAGGCTCCCAAATATACCTTCCAGAACATTCTTGGTATTGAAAGAAAGATGAAATCCCGCAACACTTACCACCAAACACATCTCCGTTCTGGTAGTTTTTCCCCTTCTGAGTTTCCTCTTCGTTTTGAACAGTAGAAACATGCTTGGCAGAGGCACAGCCCATAGCTTCATTCAGACAGCTCCAGCTGAACCGAAACAAATCATGTCTAGAGACGCATGCTCATTGTTTTAAAAATAATCCACCTTCCTGCTTGGTTGTCAAGTCACTTTTACCTAAAGAAGGCCAAAAAAAAAGAGAAAAATGTTGACAAAAGGTGATTTCTAAATGTGGCTCTTCAAGAAGACAAATAATGGGGTTTCTGATGAGGAGTAGAATACCACAGGCTCTCTCCATCATCTCAGGTTGCTAAAACAGTATTTAATAAATGTCTGACACACGTAGGTCATGATACAGGTATACCAATCCTGCCTTGGGACAGAAGTGCAGGAGTGGAACTCAAAGTCTCTTCCAGCCCTATTCGTTTAATCCACAGCTTGACGAAATGCACATGCATACAAATATGTTTCCCACAAACCCAGCTATTCCCACAGAACAGGGGATATTTTTGGAAAGAAGATAAGAAACCATCAATATCCACTCCTCCTGTTCATTTTACCAATCTACCCATCAAGCCAGATTTCTTACAAAGTGTTTTAGTGATTAAGAGCTGCTAATTGCAAGTGTTCAGACAAAATAACCCCCCTAAATCAATTAAAGATCTTATGTTAATAGATGTGAAAGGCGATAGCCAGCTGTATTGTATTTTTTCTACGTGTTCATTACTCTACTGAATCCATAAAACCTCCACTGCTCAAAAAGGCAACTATCCCCATTATAAGATGGAATAACACTCTGAACAATCCAGATGTCACATAAAACAAAAGGAGATAGAAAAAGCTAATTCATAGCTGCAATATTTTATGTGAAAACAAAACCAAAACAACTCTTTAATTGCTAAGTGGTTCTGCACTTGAATAAAAACAATTTAAAAGTTTGGTGAGATGATCTGGCTCTCTTTTGCACCAGCCAAACTTTTTGGAATAAGAGAAAAGCTACAGAAAAATGAGAACCAACCCTTTCTGCTGAGTTGTTTAGTTCAGCTATAGCATAAGATTATACATAAAATTTCTTGACTCATTACTTTTGGGCATTTACTTTAAAAAGATGTGGCTCATTTTACTCCATGCCAACAACAATAATTTTATCTATAGCAGCAGATGGGCCCTCTTACCAAGGATGTATCAGTATCCATCCCACCAGAAATGCATAACTCCAAAGAAAATCATCTGAGATTTATTTCCCTGTGTGCTTAGCACGAACAGCACACCTGCTTGTGCCAAGGCAGCACTGGGACATATCAGGACATGGTCTAGGAGGGCTCCACAGCTGCCCTCGAAGTGATTTCCTTGCCCATTCCCAACACCACAGAAACAAGGACGTGGCCACCAGGCTGAGCGCAATTCTGCTTTTGCTATTGCAGCTGAAGGTTCCTTGACAAGCAGCTTTTATCATGCAAGGAGAAGGACTCTGGATAGATCCACCCCTCATGTCTTTTCACAGACCAGCTTCCACCTTTCATCTTGCACTGCACATCTTTCCCTATTTAAGTAGGGTATTCCACTCAAAGTGTACAACACATATCTCCTCAATCCCTGTTCTAAGCAGCTAACCCTCTCAGGCACCCCTTTACCTGCATTTTCCTTTATGTTCAGTATATTCTCCAACATGCTTTCTCCTTTTTTTGTTCGTCCTATATATATGTGTACTTGAGCATAAATTTCTAATTATTGCATCCTTCTCTCTTAGTGAGAGCTAGCTACTAACTTGAAAGTGCAGGATTTTAAACCAGGCACTCATGCTGTCAGTGGCTGATACCCCCGAGTTACTTTTTAGCCTCACATGGTTACTTTTTTTAAACAACAACAACAACCACAACCCCCCCAAAAAACCCACAAACACACAAAAAATACAAATAATCCCCCCAAAACCAACCAAACCAAACAAACAAAAAAAACCCCAAACAAACAAAAAAAAACAAACAAAAAAAGAAAAGGAAAAGGAAAAAGAAAAGGGGAGGGAAAGAAAGGGGAGGCAAAGGGGAGGGGCGGGAAGGGAAGGGAAGGGAAGACCTTGTTGTAGCACAAGTCAGTATTGAACTATGGAAGCTTTCTGCTTCCTCAAGCAAGTGCCAAGGTTGTTTTTCAAATTGTTGTAATGCATCTACTTGTCAGTTGTACAGACAAAGCTATAGCACTCCTAAGCCTCCAACTCCTCTCAAAATTCCTCTATGCACATCCAAGCAGTCAATAATCCGGATTAGGCCATCCTAATTACACTGCCATGCATTGTAAATACCAATACACTCATTTTATGCAAACTACATTGGTTATTCTTAAGTTTTTGCAACACAGTGAAGGTTGCAGCAAACAATTCTTCACGTGTCCAAATAGCAGGACAGCTTGCATTAAGGTAATAGGTTTTGTCTCACTACTGGAGTTGGAAATGAAGATCTTTAAGCATTTCAAGCATCAGCTACACTGTGCTTGCTCAGGAGGCAGGTCACACGCAGAGGTATGGGAGATGGAGGAGAAATAGCAGACTGGGAAGGGTAATTTCTAACTGGCCTGGAAATTAAATGCGGACTGATTTTCTTAGAGAATGCAAATCTACTTAAAGACAATAGCTTTTAATGCACCAGCTGAAACAAATGAGGGGGTAAAATGATCAAGTTTTTACCTCATAGTCTGTTCCAGATTTCAGACGAAAGCAAGAGCCCCAAGGTAAGCAAAGTCTAAAAACAGTAACTTTGGTTGCCAGTTTAAAACATAACCAGTTATATTATCCCACGGAAAAGGGTATGTCCAGCTATGTGGCAAAGAGAGAGGGGAAACAAAATGTAACCCCAGAAAAGACAAGAAGATGTGTAGCTGGGACTGCTAACAGACCACTTGGGGAAAATCACTGCACACTGCAAAACCATCATCTCTCACAGAACAGCTGAGCTGCTCTCACAGAAGTACCTGTTGAATGAATTATCCTCTTGCCTTGTTCAACTATTTTTCCTCTTTCTTTTTCTGCCTTTCAGCAGGGACCATTTAGAAAAGGGAAAGAGATGCTTAGTAATAAAAACCAAATGTATTTCATAACATAGCAGTGGCTTGGTTTTTAGAAGAGGATTTTTTGCGAAGTCTTATACACAGCCAACATGCAGCAAAATACAAATCACAAAATACTTAATTGTTGATGAGTACCCAGGAGCGTGATGGTCCCATCTCATGGGACTGGTGAGCTGTAGAAGCAATCGAAAACAAAGAGATGCAAAACATCAATGCAGAAGAATAAAGCTCTTGGGAGGAAGGAAGGTAAAACAGCCACAGTCACGTCTCTTGCAGCATCTTGGTAGCACACAACAACCTAACTAAAAATATGGTCACATTCAAAGGCATGCTGTGATTGAAGGAAACAAATGGGAATACAAGAACTGGAAGTTTCATCTTTTACATCTAAGAACAGTAATCATAGCAGCGTCTGAAAAAACTACACTACTAGTACTTGGATTACAGAGACAATTTCTTCTGGAGCCAATTACTTGGGCTGAGAAAGCTACTCCAAAATGACCACCAAGATAAGTCTAACACACATTTCTAGGCAAAATTCTTGGACTACTGTTAGCATAGTGCAGAGCAACAGACAAGACTGTGACACAGATACCTAACACAATCCAGAATCAGAAGAGGATTTAAAACAAAGAGAGTGAGAGAAAAGCAGCATTAATTTTACAAGAGATGAAATCTGAGATACATGACACTGTGATGATCTCCAGCCTTACACTGCCCCCAGCCTCAGGGAAACAACTCTTGCCCAAGTACCGAAGCCCTCAGTGATGAGGTTTGTGTGTCGCTCAGAAATGAGGCCGGTGCTGATCCTCATTCAGTGGGATGCCTGCCGAAGGTTTTGAGGATGTGAAACACAGTACTTCAAGTGGCAGCGGAGTAACACAGCCATTCTGCCTCCTCTCCCACTTTTACACAATTTTCCCTTTTGTTTTCCTGAGCATTTGGGGGTACACTGATTTTTAGAATCCAAAAATAAAAGGAATAAGAAAACCCCAAACCATTTGCAGTTCATGTTCACCACCCACCATCACTAATTATCAAGATTTGAGAGACAATTCACAAGCTCCAATCTGCAAAAAGCTAGTGAGAAAAATCTCTTAAGCAGATCAAAAGTGTCTACACCACCCTCAAATTAAATGCGACAGGTTTAAGATTAACATCTTACGTGCAGGTCGAGAGAAGACTACAGACGCTTTCAGATGCTGTACTTTGTACCTCAAGTTTCTTCTGAGCCAAAAAAAAATGGGGAGTTCAATTCTTAGAATACAAATTGCCTTTGGAAACTTAAGCAATTTCCTTTTTCTTTTTTTTTAAATTGGTTTGGTTGCTTAGTTTGGTTTTTTTTTTTTAGGCATGCCTATGTTGTGCTTTTTTGTTTTCCCAGCTCTTTCAACACTTCATTAATCAACTCATCATCCCTTCACCTCTTATTTCTGGCAGTCACATCCAAGGCATATTTTGCTTCCACAGCTGAAAAACATATACTTGCTAGCAAATGGAGGATCTCCAGTGTTTTACAACAAATGTATGTTAATGCTTCTATTACTACAGGTGTATTTGTTTTCATCTTTATTGCATTGAGATAACCAATCTTTCATCTTCTTCAGGCTGCAGATACATCTAAAAGTTTTCTTCCATGTTGGCCGCACTGGAAATAAGGTTAAAATTTCACAAAGCTCAAGAGATCAAAGCAATGAGCTTTGTGCAGCTATCAAAACCCTAAGCTACAAAGAAACACCACACTGGCTTTTCCTAAAATACAACAATTGGCAGATCCCAAGGATTTAACTTGCTGCTATTAATTACACTTATTTCCTATGAGAAACAGGCCAGTTTTATTTCCATGTTGGCCGCACTGGAAATAAGGTTAAAATTTCACAAAGCTCAAGAGATCAAAGCAATGAGCTTTGTGCAGC
>JBCJKH010052589.1:0-10879 GCA_039877255.1 Loriculus beryllinus | reverse complement strand
TCGTGGATTTCAAAAGGCTTCCTGGCCCTTTGATATTAAGTCGATTCAGTAATCATTTTTGTTGTGCCCTACTGTTCTTATATAGAGGGGAAGAGGACAATCCACAGGTAAGGTCAGGAGTTTTCTTTCTGAGAACTTCATACGAGTGTGTTTCTCTGAGTAACAAATGGAGTGCTATTAGAAATAATGCTTTCATTTTCAGATTATTTTTTTTAATTTTCTTTTTTCCTGCCGTCCAAATGGCAAAAATACAACTTCTACTATGGATATTCTTTTTTTTTTTTTTTTTCCTCTTTGGAGTTCTAGATGACAGATGGAGTTACTGATGAGAATCTTATTTCTAATGAACTAAGCTGCACCAAACATGTCCAGTTAATACAAACTTCGTCTGCTGTCTTTTTAAGCCAAAATTTTGCTATTCAGTTAGCTGAAAAAGTACACTTAGAAGATTCTTCTGTTTTACTGTAAAACAAGCAACTGCAGAGGTCAGAATTCAGTGTCTGCATCTCACTGTGTTAGCTGGTAAATATATGTATTTTTAGAAGCTTTCTAGCAAATAATTTATTTCCAGTTATTGGGAAGCTTATTAGGACTGTATTAAATTCAAGTCAGACTAGGAACTGAATGTTTTTCTTTTTGTTGAGGACTGTCTGTGAGACAGAAGAGATTCATTTGGCCTCAACTCAAGAGCTGTGAAGATGTAACTAGGAATTTTATGGGATTTCCTTGTGAATGCCAGTTGTTAAGTAGTTTCAACTTCAAACTATTGAATAGTTTAAAGTTGAAGTCTGTTATTTGCAAATATTTTTCCAGTACTGTTTGTAGCAGATAAGTTTCAGTTTTTTCTGCATGGTTTTATTGTAGCTGATACTAACTGAACATGGTAAGAGAATATTTAGGTTGATTTCTAGTTTTGATTCTTATTCCATGGTCTTATGAAGACATTATGCTCATGTTTTTCGTAGAGTAGGTTCTATCGTCTCTCTATTACTTATGTAGGTTTTTTGGCATGGTAGATATCTTCTCTTGCTTCCTGACAACATTCATCGTTTCACTTCCCAACAGTGTGAAGTTCTGAAACAGCAGCCTAATGTGTGTGAAGCCTCATGTTGATACAAACAAAAAAAGGGACGCACTTCAACCTTAACAAAAGGATGGTGGGTAAACACATGTATAGCTGTGAGTGGGGAAAGCAGGTGGTGTGCTTCTGAATAGCTTTTTTACTTCTGCATAGCCCTTGTATTGTACTTCAGATCTTTAGCCATACAGTGTGTCACTGAGCCAGTCTGATCTCTTAAGTAGGTGCCTTCCAGCACTGTTCATACTTTCCAGTCACAGATCATTACTTTAACAGACACACCACATCATTTTGCATACTCTTTGCATACTATTTCCAAGTAAACATCTCCCACTTCCAGACCCATCTGCACTTTATTCTAGTCAAGAACAGTGCTTTTGCATGTTAAATCATCCTGGCTGGACACATCGACCAGAATGTCACTCCCTTGCCTACCTTGCATCTGAAGTCAAAACCCTGTGGTTTGATGTTCTTCCATGCCTTTAACAAGGGGCCTGTTCACAGATTGTTGCGAACAGTAAGTGAACCAGTGACCTTTGTATTTGCTGGAATTTTCTTCTTAAAATAGACTACTTTAATATGGATCATTGACAGGTGAACTAAAAGGTGTACTTTTAAAGGATCCTTCTTTTTTACACTTACAAATTTCCCTAATTCTCTCCTGCAGGCAACTTTTTAAGATTTTTTTCCTATTGCTGGTAAATTGTGTTGGTATTGAGGTGATACAAGGTATTGGGTTCATCACAGTGGATAAAATGTCCACCCTGTCAAGCTCTAAATGGAGAACTAATAATTTCCATCCTCAAGAGCTTAATAAGTATTAATAAACCAACGGGTGAATAGAAAAAGCTGAAGGGTTCTTATTATTTTCTTTTTAATTAACTTGCTGAAGATCATAAAAAGCCTGTAGTTGGCTGAAAATAATAATCTTGTTTCCTGCTTCAGAATCAGTACATAACTATACCATTTTTAACCTCTGACCCAACATAGGTCTTAATTAATAATGTTAACTATAAAAGGGAAGAAAAAGTATTTTCTTAAAACTGGAGTAAAATTTGTGTGGGATGCTAATAACTGGATTCAGGAAATGAAAGTACTTAATTGAAGATGTTTTGACAGAGCATGATTGCCATTGACTATTTAAGTAGGTTAGTTTTGTTTCCTTAATAGGTTTGGAGAATTACTGTAAGAGTTTTCTCTTCTCCCTTACTTAACGAAGAAGTAAGTTTGCAGAAATAGCCTTTGAAGTTTATCAAGTCTTTGGCTTAATCAACCTTAAAGTCCTCCCATAAGGAAGCTTTACATGGCTTTTCTGGTTTTAAAGGAATTCGATATGAAGAAAATAATATATGCCTTATTAGCTGGAGACTGTGTAGTAGATTCGCTAAGGTGACTGTCCAGCACAAGATGTCAGAAACTTGGAGGTGTCCAAGTTGTGAAGGGCTCTGAAGACTGCCTGCAGACGGGACTGCCTCTCTTACAAAGGAGCTCCAGAGTTGGTTTTGAGGGCTTTAATGGCATCCCTAAGGAAAAAAAAGAAGAAAAAAGAAGAAATACCCCCAAACAAGCCTGTATATATGAGGATCAGTTATTCCAACTCATTGTACCTTAGAAGTGATTTATTACCTCATGTCAAGTTTCAGTCTTGAATGAGGAAAGAGCTGTACACGTTCATTCTGCTGAGATGTTTGGGCCATTCCCTGAAGAAATTTGTTTTTCTGCTGTGACAGAAAAACAAATTCAGTGACTTTCTTTTTTTTTGGTGGCATAGTTATCTGCCAGTTATTGATTTGGATCAGATCAGCAGAAGATCATGTGATTATCAGAGCTAGAAACAGGGACCAATAGGGGTAGAGCGAGGGATTGAACAAGTGAAACACAGAAAGCACTGACTAAAACTTTGAAAGCTTGTCAAGATAACCATTTTTTGTCATCATCTTCTGTTATATTTTTAAAATCTATTTTAGGGTTTATTGTCTGATGTACCATTGCAAGTTTGCTTCTTCCTTATTGGGACATTTTTGTCTTTTTTTCCCCCTTTGGTTGGAATTCAAATCTACAAAATGTTTTATTTCTTTTGGCATCTCAGTTCACTTTCTGCTCCACAGTTCCACATGCAGAACCTAACTTCTAAAACCAACTCTGTGGCTCTATATATATTCTGGAATCAGGCTTTCTTACTTTCTGTCCCTCAACCTCCCCCTGCCAAATGTGTGGACAGATGAACAGAGAGGAGAAGAATGAGGAAAAAGGGCTATATCAAGGTTTTGTGGTAATGCGGAAGGAATTTGACAATATCGGATCCTTTATCCCATTGCAATACCTTCTAATCATATCTTTTTCCTTTGAGAGGAAAAAAGCTCTAATTTCTTGAATTTGTTTATAGTTTTTGAAGAATGGCTTCGGTTTTATGCTTTCCTTCTACTTGCAAGAAAATGGCTGTAATGACAGTCTCAAAACAAATTGAGCCAGTGTCACATGTGCCTTGCAAAGTGAGCCCTGTATCATTTATTGTTTGGAAATAGTGATGAGTCCTCCACTTTGGTTTATTCTGTCAGGACCTCTCATATTTCTTTCCTACTTCCTATCTTGTCATAGTTCTAAAGAGCTGTCAAGGGCAAGAAATGCAGTTTCTAGCATTTATTTAATATAATCAGTAATCTGGTGTCTGTTTCAGTCCTGGGTTCCAAGTAAGTTGAAGTAACTATTATTCACCCACTAAAAGGATTACAAAATTCTTTATGCACAAAATGTGCTGTCATTACAGCTTCATTTTCTCCAAGAAAATGTTCCCGGGTAATGCTCAGCCAAGTCAAATGGTTTCTTGCTGCTTTATTTCTACAAGCATTAGTAAATATGTACTTTATTATCCTGCTTGTCTTAGTTTCTCCTAGAATAAATTTTGTACTTTTCTTCATTGTGGCCCTTCTGGGTGCAGAGTTCTGTATTGATGGTCACAGAGGCAATTCATTGTCCTTGATGTAAACTACTTCTAAAATTTCTTATGGTAGCGATTGTCATAACCATTTAACACTGGACAAGAAAAAGTGGGTATGCTTATTTTCTTGTGCTCCTGCACTGGCTCCTTTTCACTAAAGTGAGAAGCAGCTGTGGAAGTGTAATCCTAACAACTAGGAGACTTTGAGATAGAACATCTCTTAGCATTGGATTTAAGATGTCATAGAAGTCATACTATGAACGCTTACTGTGATTTGCCCAGGGCAGGTCTGTAAGTCTTGATGTCAGAAGCTACCTGATCTTTGGTTTAGAATCAGAATCATGGAATAGTTAGAATTGTAAAAGACCTTAAGATCATCTAGTTCCAAACCCCCTGCTGTGGGCAGGAACAATCAATACTATTTCTGTTTATTAGTGTGTGCACACAAACAGGTTTTGCTAGATATGAGGTTTTTTTACACTATTGTTTTCCTCACATTTAAACACATTTAAACTCATAGCCAAAATAGTTGTGAGTAGGTTGATATAACATAGATCCAGATCAGAGCCTTACTGAGTCTTCTGACATGGGCATTTTCTATTCAAAATGTCACTGCAATCGTGGATACATGACTTTCAGATAGAAGAGAATCATATGCATGTACAAAGAAACTTCACAGCTACCTGATAGGCGCTACTCATGTTCTGTTAGAAAAAGATGACGTTATTTGCTATAGGCCATGTTTCTCTTGGTGTTTCATGTGACAAACTGATGGCTGCATTCAGAAGGTCACTCATCATTCAGCCACACCAGAGGGAAGTGGCAGTGCAAAAGTGAATGGACAGCCAGTGCTTTATTGAAATTACTTCTGGAGGAAAGAGGAGAGAATTTAGATGGCTTTTAAAAAGGTTCAGGTGAAAACAAATGGGTTTGTGACTGAAGATGATGTAAAATAATGCAATCGGTAGGTTATTAATCCTGTTATCTATTCTAATATTGCCTACTGGCAAGAAATGATTTCAGAGTGTTGTGAACTTACAGCTCAACGCTGGTCAGGCTGAGAGAACCTTTGAACCCTTTGAATTTTCTGAGTTCCTCTGCAGCTGCCTTGAATGTGAAGGTCCTGTGGACATACTGTTTTGAGTATGAAAGTGATGATAGGTTTTGTCCTTATTTGCTTGCTGTACAAGCACATAATAAGAATGCCAGGGTGCAGTAGGGGCCAGTGGCTGCCTGGGGTGTACTGTCTCTAAGCTGATCCTTAGCCCCCAGAGCAAAGCCTGTAACAGAAGGAATGCACTGGAGCCCATGGACAGAGTCCCCTGAAGGTTTAACCTCAACAACAATCTAGAACAAATCCTACAAAAGCATCTTTACATGGCTGCAGTATCTTTGGACTTGCCTCTCAGGTGGTGAGTATAAGAGCCTTTACCCTCCACCTCCACCAGAGATCATGTTGTAATGGTTGGACCTCATGATTTTAAAGGTCTTTTCAAACCTCGTTGATTCTGAGTCTATGTTTCCCTTGATTTTTCTGCACTATGCCTTAGTGTTGTGCTTGCTAGACCTCGTGGGACAATTCCTTTTGGATGTGCTGGCTTCTTACTCTGGCTGATGTCAAGGGGCAAAATTCTCTGAAATGGTGTTTTCAACATTTTTTCTTTGAAAGAAGTGCTCAGAGGTATGAAGTGACTTGCTCAAGATCACATGGCAGGTAGAGGGTAGAAAGTATCCCTGCCCTCCAGGTCTTCCTCCTGCCTTGCCTGGTGGGCAGCCTGTCCCATGGAGCATACCTTCTTCTTGCTAAGAGAAGAGTGAAAGAGTCAGCCTCTTATTTAGCAGTGATGAAATAAATTCCGTTTTCCATTTAGAAAATTATCAGGTATCTCCAAAGTAGATCCCACACTTACTTGGTTCTGTTTGCTTGATTGGATACAGTGATGCGTTTCTGCAGATGGATACAGTGCTGTGAGTAATATAGCTGCTCTTCTGAAGGAATTTGCTTTCCAAAAGCTGCTGTAGAGCTGTTAAGAACCTAGGAGATACTCATTAAAATAATGTACCACTAGTACCTCTTGAAATTATCAAGACCCCATTAGTTTATTTTCCAGTAAGAAATACAACAGATATTTTTATAGGCAGTCTGCAGAAGTGGTGTCACAGAAGGAGAGAATCAAAATGAAATGGTTAAGATGCCATTAATTGTTGTTTTTCCTGTCCTCCATTTGCCTTTGATATAAGAGAGTTTCTTCTTCTTTTCCTTAGGGAGGAAAGTTAGGTGTGGGAAAGAGATTTACTAGGCTGAGACCATATTTCTGCTGGTAGTTGCTCTGCAGCTTCACCCAGAAGAGCTTATTTCTGGTTTTCACCCCCTCAGGGATGAAGCCTTGGGAAGTGCTTTAGATAGGAACCATGATCCCCTAGCTGAATTACAGCTCCTGCTAACAGTTTGCCCACAGATCAGCTGTGATTCTTCAGTGCCTTAAAATACTCTTATGTTTTGTTCAGGACTTCAGGCTTGCTCTTTAAAGGCATCGTATATAACAGAAAGAAGGGTATTAAAAGGAGTTTTTACATTCTTAAGGCCAAGTTAGAAATCATTTTCAGTCGTCAGAAGTTAGTCAGGTAGTGAAAAATCTTTTGATGACACGATTTCTATATTTTAACACATTTGCTGCCCATTCAGCAAAATAAGATAGAATTATAAAAGACAGATCCATGACTTGGGTAATTGCACGATGATCCATAAAAGAGATTTTATTGGAAAATAAAATGTCAACAATGTGATTTTTAATGTCAAGGTAAAATTACATTTCACAGTAGTGGCTGTCGATGGAAATGTTTCCATCTGTATTTTGTATTTTTCCTGTATAAGAGATCAGAGAAATCCAAATTTAATACTTTTTTTTTTTAAAGGCAAAGTGAAATTACTATTTATTCTCTTTCCATGTTGGGGTGCTTGGCTTTACTCTCAGGAAGCAGATACCAGCTTAAACTGTAGCTAATCTAGTGTCTCCTGAAGTTTACAGCAGCATAGCCAGAAGCATATTTTGGTCTGCCTTCAGCAACAAAAGGTTTTGCATCTCTTTAACTGTTTTAGTTCTAAAATAATGTTTACACTGTTGGAGCTCTAATAATTGTCTCTGTTTTCACATCTTTCCTTCCATGTTGTCTCCAGACTGAAAATTGCTAATATTAGAATTAATGTATTCTAACATAAATTACTTCTTTGTAGTCAGTGCACTGAGATCTAAAAGTACTGGTGATTAATGATACATTTCATAACCCTTGATCCATGTGTCTGTGTGCAACTGTCTTAATCGATGAAAGCTTCTATATTATCAAAAGTTGACTTGCTTGGCTTTTGGAATTGCAAACATTGGCTCTTATTCTGCAAGAAGTAGTTTAATGGGTTGTTTCATGATTGCTCAGTCAGAGTTCTGTTTCCTCGGTGCAGCACTTTCCTGGCACGTCCAAATAAATGCAGCAGCACTTCTCATGTTGTGAAATTTCAAAAATATCTCATATCAAGCCCAGTTAATATGAAATGGAATCACAGCTGCATCTCTCCAAACTTTTGGGAAATACTTCCCAAAACAACTGCTTTGAAACAATTGCACCCTGACAGATGCAAAACAAAAGGCATGTGAGTGGACGCAGTGGTGGAATTCTACTTTTAAACATTTCAGACATCCATCAGAATAATGTCTTTGCATGCATATTTCATCATAATGTTACATTAGGCTACATACATAACAAAGTAGTGTGGAAAGCATTTTAGTATAATTGAAATACTGTTTGATCAGAATCAAAATGCTTTTTATATGTTGAAGAGAAATGTGGATTTCTTTTTCCCCAAATGGAAAGGAATTTTTAGAACCCTGTTCCTCACATCTTCAAGATATTCCTCCATATTGGAAAGCAGAATTTGAGGTCAAAATATGTCATAGTTGAAGAGGTAGGAACTTAATGGTGCAGTTTTAGGGGTCTGGAGATTGACATGAATTCATCCTGGAGGTAATCTGTGAAATACAGGGTAAGAGGAGGAAATTACTGATGCCAAGCATTTTGTGCTCAAAAGCTTACCAGATATTTGTGTTTTAGAGCAGCAGCAGCAGCATCATAAGCAACCAAATGGTGCAGATTTCTGATTCAATGTTGGGTGCTGCTGGGGTGGAGTGATTGATCTGCTTTTTGTTTTAAATGAGTGTGTAGAAGAATCTTGTTTAGAGCTCACTGAAAATAAGCAAATTGTGATTCAAGTGGTTTGTGTTGCGGGTGAGATGTGATGTTTAATGTGTTGCAGGTTCTTTAATGTTTTACTCAAGCGATCATCTGAACTCCTTAAAAAACAAACAGTGTCAAAAAGGTAGATGTAATGAGGAAAACCCACAGGAAACTCTTGGACTACTTGCACAAACTTGAGACTAGCTTTGTAATACTTGCAAAATTCATGAGTGGTGCTACTAAGAAAAGATGGATTAGATTCTGGAAGGTGTTTAATTTTCTTCCCGTGACAGGATTGTAGCTTTGAACAGTTTCAAACCAGGCAGTATCACAGCATTGCAGTTCTCACGCTTTACACTATGGAGACAGGATCAAGTCTATCCCAAATGGCACTTGGCACCTTCTGCTAAATCTTGTGCTGCTAATGAAATTGAAACTGTCTGTGTGTAAGGTCTAGGTTCGTGCTCTTTGGAGGGGTGATGATATGGGAGCAAAACAGAAAAAGTCCTTGTACATGGTACTAGTGTAAGGAAGTCTATTTTACCTCCACCTACCCACTTACTCCTAAAAACAAGTCTATATGTGGTCTCCGGTGTAACCCCACCACTTCAATATCGGCAGTGTCCTCTCCCCAGGTTTGATGGCTTTTCTGACAGTACTAGGTTTTACTGAGAAACAATTAAGTGTGCCACGTTTACATTGAAGTCCTGCAGAAGCATCATTCTTCTATCTCTCTTAAAAACAAAAATAAACACAAATTGTAGACCATCATGTGAATTAAGTTACCTATGTGTAGTTTCTGCATCTGTAGAGCTGAGGAAGTAAAGGCAGCTCTGGAAATATGGCACAAATCTGATGTGCAGGGTGAGGATTTTCATGGAATCATAGAATGGTTAGGGTTGGAAAGGACCTTAAGATCATCTAGTTCAGATTCTCTCTTAACATTAGCAATAATGATATCTTCATTGACTGTTTTATTTTGTGTTTTTCCTTTTGAATGTCAGTATTTGGCTGTTATAAAC
This sequence comes from Loriculus beryllinus, assembly GCA_039877255.1. Lineage (NCBI taxonomy): Eukaryota > Metazoa > Chordata > Aves > Psittaciformes > Psittacidae > Loriculus > Loriculus beryllinus. The sequence continues at coordinate 1,614 of JBCJKH010052589.1, read as the reverse complement.
AAAATGAAAGCTACTTTACTGCACATAAAGTACTAAAAATCTAGTGGTTGGCTGTGGCTTGTTTCACTTTTGACTTAGCTTCATTTCTTCCAGTGAGCGTAAAGGGGGGGGCTCTCTGGTGACTAGCTACTCCTGCCAAGTAAGTACAAACATATTTAAGATGTGTTTCTCATGTCACTTCTAGGACAAGAATTCTAATTAAAACCCAAACCAAATGAATCCGTATGACCACAACCCCAATCTGGGACTCAGAAGAATAATTTCCTGCCAAAGTGTTGTTTACAGCAGTATTGCATGAGCAATTGTGATGTAATTTATTTACATCAGTGTTAGAACATGATACTTATCTATTTTGTTTTAAACTATGTTCCTGTCAATTACTTTAGGCTAACATCCAGAAGTCATGATAGGTCACTGGGTGTATAGCTACATCATAATAGTGCTGAACTGGCTGTTACTCAGGCTGCCTTATCTTTCTGACCTCATTTGTGTGTGTATGAGAAAGAGGGAAGAAATATATTCATAAAGTTTTACAGCATACTCTAAAAGGTGACCAGCTCAGATTCTTGTCTGGCCAAGGGAGGAAAACTAGTCATCAACCTGTTTTACGTGAAGCGTGCATTACTCTTCTATGTGTGATGATACCTAACATCCATTGCAACTGCTCTGTCCTGTTGATGGTGCATTTGGCTTTCTGCAGTGAGAAAAAGGTGGGCGTTTTCTAGCTTCTGAGGATAAAAATCACCTGTGTTTTTCACATATTTATCCCTTGTTAGCCTTACATATAATTTAGGAAGCCCAAGGCAGTTGCTAGATGAATGCTGTATACTATGACCAATTATGATCTTTCAATAAATAAATCCTGTTTGCCTTTATACATTTATTTTTTTCTCACATCTCCTTTTTCCTTTTGAAAAATGTGCTTTCTAGCTAGCAAAAGCATGCAGTAGAAAACCTGACTTCTGTGTATAAAAATGATTCATTTGGGGTCTATGTGCACTCTGTGTCTTTCTTGGAAAATACAGTGTTTGAGTTGGACTTGGGAGAAATAAGTAATTAGTTTTGCTTTATTAGACCTGAATTTCATTTTTTACTGGCTAGAGGAATATGTGTCCTAAATCTCAGTTTCCACGTTACCCCATTTTGAAGGGCTTGCTTGTGAATAACAGGATGGTTTTTAAGAGCTTATTTGATCAGTGTGGAAGTCTGTTTCAAAATATTTTTTTTTTTTTTTAAAAAAGGTGTTTCCAGTGCTTTTTTAATAGTTGGGTAATGGGGGTTTTTGAACTATAGTGTCTATCTGCCTTTGGGAATCTGCTGTAACAGAAATAGGCACGAAATCAGTGATAAGCCCGCCTTCCTTTACACAAGCACTCTCAATGTGGCTTCCTTTATTTACTGTAGCATTAGACATTGCGTCAGAAACCTCTGGATCCAGATAACCGAGATACTGTTAAAAACAGTATCCTGTTTCCTTCAGCAACAAGATCACAGTTCTGTGTCATTCAGTAATACAGCCTGACATGATTTTGGAGACACAGAGAAACAGTTGAGGTCCCATTGAGCATTTGTGCACTACTGTCAAGTGATGCTGACTGCCATGGCCCTCACAGC
>JBCJKH010052587.1:5560-18077 GCA_039877255.1 Loriculus beryllinus | reverse complement strand
GGGTATCTAGGCTTGAAAAATCCTTCAGGTTTCCGAACCATTTTCTCCTCATGAGATCAAGTTAAGTTGCAGAAAATTAAAACATCCCCTTCAATTTGTCATCATTAACAGAAACCACATTCTAAACACACATTACTAAAATTTGTTATTCCTGCACCAACCTTAATTTCCCTTCTTTCCATTTTTTTTCAGCTTAACCTGCACACCCCCATTAGCTGATACACACACTGCCCACCTAAAATGTGCTTTTGTCTCTTATTCTTCTCCAGCATTTAATTTACGTATGTGATAAAAAAATGCCTAAGTTCATAGACATGCACCTACCAAATCCATTTGGAAAAAATATGCTGACAGCTCTCTCATGACAATGATAATATAAAATTTGTGTTTGCTTGTTAGTTTGGTTTTGATTTTTAATGAATACTGTATGAACCTGATAAGCAGTGTGTAATAGAAGCTCACGCCTTTTACCAAAACAGGATGACACTGGGAGCATAGCAGACTTCATGAAGTCTGTATTTCTGACTTAAGTATAGCAGTTGCTAGAGGTCATTAAGTATTTTTAAATGCTAACTTGTACCTTCTACAAGAGAATGCAGCATATCTAATATGCACCCTATCTAAATATTCACAGTCACTTCCTAATTATTTTCAGGATCTTTTCTGGCATGACAGATCATGCTAACAGCTTCATTACCGCTGCTGTGCAGTGCCACTGTATGGATAGTATGCACAGCCTAACCTATTCAAGAAAAACTATGCAACTTCCTAACAACAGGGTAACTATTATTCTTTTTTAGTATGTTACTGAGACTGGAAAACTGTTTCACGTGAAGTCATCAGAACACTTAATACAAACTGTACCGGTTCTCTCTATGGTTCTTTTCTTAGGGGTTCTGTTTGTGCACAGTAGTGCTGGTTAATTAAAGACGGCGTAATTATGCCCTTGATATGGTTCTCTGATGTACAGGTAACACAATAATGGAGCTTGGTAATCTCTGTGGTAGCCATAAAAAAAAAAATCATTCAGCTCATGTCAGCTGTGAAATATCTAATGCTGAAGTAAAATTTTACCTAACTATTCACTAAAAGAAGTAATAGATGGCATAGAGATAGCATATTATTTTCTTCCAGCAACCTCTGAAATTTCAAGCAAGCTCATTCACACCTTTTCAAAGCTGAACTTCTGTGGCTATGGATTATCACACCAGTAATAGTGGTTGGAAGGAGGCACAGTTATTCTTAAATCTAAAAAAGCCTTACCAAGTACTGGTTGAAAGTAATGGAAAGAACCCTGTGATGAAGAACAATGGATGCTGGACCACAGCCAAAACAAGGGGTGGGAAAACACCCCTTATGTTTTGGGGCCTGGCAACCGCAAATCGAGCAACAATCCTCAACTCCAAATGCTCCCTGCTCCTTTAAAGTCACAGGGGAGTCTCAATTTCCTCCAGACTGCCAAAGAAACTTGTCCTGCAAATAAACACTAAGCATCTTCACTAAAATCTTCAAAATGCATTTCCATTGCCTCAGTACATTAATGAAAATACCCAAATAATACTTTAGTTAAGAAAAAAGGGTAGAAGCACAAATTCTGAGAAAACCAGAAAGATGAGGACTCTCTGAGGGCACTCAAGTATCATCTGTTGAAATTCCACAGCCACATGAGATAAAGGCTTAGGACAATGTGTTTACTACTACACAGGGTCAGATCTTTCACTCAGTCTTCCTGATTCATTACCTCTGCTAGTGATTTTGTACTAGACTCAAGATAAATGTGTATTTCAGAGCTACTTTTATTTTTATCCATGTTTGAGTATGTGGAAAAAGTCACCACAAAAGACTGCACTCAACATCCCTCAAACCAGTTTAGCAACCAAACACTGTGCAACTAGTTCCATTAAAAAGCTTGCAACAATTTCTTGTGTAAATTAAAATGCATAATTCTGCTCTATTTTTAAGTGCTAAACACAAAAAATGTGCTTTTTACATTAATAACCAAATTTCCCCAAACAAAAGCACTCCTGAACCGCTAAATGCATCTTTCTTCTCCCTATCCAAGATGGTTTTAGGACTATGATTCCAAGTTTGATGAACTTCCTTCTTTCCTATTTTCAACAGAGATACTTGTATCTTCATTTGAGTGTCTCAGCTGTGTGTGCAGATGTTTCCTTAGGGAATGGGGTGGGCAAGTTCAGCATACGTCAATCCCCCCCAGTAGTTCTTTTATGTTGGGAAGTGGAGGGAGAAGGAGCAATGCTGTAAAAGCTGAACTATAGAACTAACTGTTTTGTTGAGGAGGAGAAAAACAGTCGTTGACATAGGACCATAAGCTTATATAAATAAACTCAGCTATGCCAGCTTATTATGATAAACTGTTTCACCTTTCTAAGGATCAACACTGTCTAGGAGTCAATCCTGTAAGGGACAATGGTCTTCCGTTTAAACTGGCCAGAAGTCTAACACATATGGCCACTGTTTACAGCTGCAAAATGCAGGGTGTGTAAGAGACCTGGTCAAAAATTAGAAACACCTTTTGCAAGAATAAGTTGACAAAATGTTATCCTTTCTGAAAACACCAGTGCCAGCCAACTTAAGTTGTACAACAGACTGTCTGTCCTTCCCGTGCCTCCACTTTGCATAAATTAGTTTGCCTGGAATTATTTTGTCTGAAAAAATGGCAATAAATGGTGCCCCATCAGCAATCTATGTTCCATGCTTTAATATCATCAGTGGGTGCCCATCTATATTAAAGTGTTTTAATTCAAGCGATAAGCTGTTAAATGTTCAATAAAATTGGCAATTTAACACGATTAAAAAAAACACCCCAAACCACCCATTAGGCTTTTGCCTTGGCAAACTACTTAAAATCCACAACACTGTGGAAAAAGCAACACAAGACAAAGATGCCCTTTCCACTAAACATACTACCATATTTTATGTGCTCAGCTTATATTTACACACCTTTTAAAAGTGAAGTTGCTATCTGAACTGATGTCTTCTTCATGGCAGTTGTTTTTGCCAGCTGCTGGCATAGTGCTATGTCCAACTTAATTATCCAGTAAAGTTTACAAATCTTGGCTTGACTCAGTTAATTTTGTGTGCAATCCATTCACTGATGCATAGCATAATCAAACTGGGACCTCTCTGGCAATGTCAAAGGGGAAAAACCTTCTGGCCAAGCCTGGAAGAACTCTGTTCACTTATCTCTATCTGAAGCCACAGAGAAAAAATTCAGCTCTGCCAGAAATGGGCACAACTTCACTAAATCAATACAATAATCAAAGCTTTATAATTAAATCAATGCAAAGAACAGCTGCAATGGACCTAGGTCCAGATATATCCAGGGCTGAGTTTGTCCTATGAATTTTTCATACCTCTAAACAGTGGTACAGAAGCAGAAATGAGGATCCTGCTGTTCTCAGCCAAAAAAATATAAAGAGAGGTGGTCATATATAAATAGGAACATATTTCATCATTACCTGACACTTCAGCCTTCTCTAATGAGGAGAAGCATAGCAACTATGCAACACATTTCAAGCCTAAGGAACAAATTGGGTTTAGGATGTACTTTTAAACATGAGGTAAGAAGTACTCCAAATGCAGTCTGGCAAGACTGAATTTTGTCAGGCAATCCTCAGTACCTGCAGGCTGCACATCCTTTTAAGAACTGCTATATAGCTCAGCCACAGCTTCTGAACTGTAAGGTTTGGTGCAGAAATTCTGAAACCTTGTAAGAGGACTGAAAGTTATTTGGGTTTGTGTTTCTTTGGGAGACTGGAGGAGAAGGAACATATGGTTTAATTCCGTGAGAAAAAAAAAACCAATAAACAAACAAACAAAAACCCCACTCAAACAACAAACAACTAACAAACAAAGCCACACAAAAACCTGACTGATTTCAGAGACGCCTTCACCAGAAAAAGTAGGAAATTATACACAAAACTGTAAATGCTGCACAGTATATATGCTCATGCTCTCCTTCCCGATCAGGAAATACAATTTGAATCTCAAAGGCATCTTACCAGAATCAGAGTCCCATCATGCTGGGACCTGTGTATGGATGCGAAACTGTATTTTTCTTGACACGCGGAATTACACATGAGAAGACTAACTCTCAGAGTTATGAAAGAACTCAGTGGCCTGTGAATAGATACGTGATGCTTTTACCTGCTACAACCAAATACAAGTTCCACATGGCAAATCTCACCTGTGCCACGGCAGATCAAGTGCCTTGGGAGTCCTGTGGAAGGGTCTCTATTTGAGGAGTCAGTGACCTCCAATAGAACATGTCTGCACATACTGTATTAACATAAACTGTAACTCACAGTAACTTTGGCAAAGGTAAACTGCATGTGAATCAAGGGGTTGAATGTTCTGATCCTGACTGGAGAGTGTTGCACACTGAGGACTCAGGGCTCCAGAACAGTTTTAACCTGAGCAGCATGCCCAGGCATGGGCTGTGCTGCACAAATCTCTTGGCCACAGGACAACCCCAGCCAGCTCACTGTAACAGTAGGGCTGCAGGCAGTTCCCCCTCTGTACCGCTGGTTATGTCACCTGAATGGCCTTGCTTTTGTCTAAAAGTGCAGCAAGAAGTTGTCATGCCAACATCCTTTACAAATAGAGTTGCTTCCTTGTAAGAAAATTAAACTTAATAGCTTGAATGACCAAAAAGGAGGAGCTTCTGCCACAGACAGTATGCCATGGGAAGAGATACAGCCAGGGTCCATCCAATGCTGTCTGAATGTAGGGTGCTCAAAGTCTGAAGGGATGTAGATTTACCTGTTCTTCTTATTCTTATTAAAACAGCTGCTTTAGTAAGGTGGGGCTTGTCAGGCCTTTCTTACTGAGATCCAGAAAGAAACACTGAACCACCTCCCTCCTTCTCTCTCATGTCCCTGACACTTTCTGTTCAGAACACTAAGTCCCCTGGCAATGTGCCTACACTGCTTAGTTCTCTGGATGCATATGTACATATTTAAGTTCCAGAAATGACTATATGAAATAGGAAGAACAAATACTTCATTCATATTTCTAGTACTCTCTTGAATTAATTTTCTTGAGGGATGAAAGAGAACATCCCCTTGACATTTACGTTGGCAGCAAAATGCCAAAAGGGAAACCTTTATCAGCAAAGCTTCTGCAGGCTCCAAACAAAGCACCATAATGGAGATTAATAGAAAATCTCACTGGAAGAAAAACATTTCACATTAGAATATTACTTATTTCTGCTATAAAAAGAACTACTTATTGACAAAAAAACAAACAGTAGCAAGTTGTAATATGTCGATCATCTCAACTGGAAGTTCTAAGTATGTTGATTATTCAGCTCGAATTTCCTCAGAATCAAAACAGTGTTAGGGATTTCACTGTATTTTGTATTCCTAACCAGTGAAAAATGCTATATTAATACAATTAACAGTACTACATCTGTTTGGTCAGTTAGGCTACATTAGGGAATCACGTTGACAGCACAAGGAATTTGCAAACCGTTACATTCAAAGTGTTAACACCACAACATGCTGCTGTACTTGAAAGCGTATGTAACATCAGGAAGAGAAAAGACAGAAAATGAGTCACTTTGTGTGGAAACCTGAAAAAGTCCAAGGTATAGAATTTTGCTGAGGTACAGAAGAACTTGCAGTTTTCAAGGTTTGGCCTGAGAACTGTTGCTTAAAGGAAATTGAGACAAATGGGCTGTTCGGCCAATACCATTAAGATGAAAAGCGGCTTGTATTAAAGAAGAGTGCTCCACTTAAATCCGGCATCCAGTTAAAGCTGGTCATCTTAACCTCCCCATCTAGCAAAAAGGCCACCTTGATCCTTTTCTCAGAAGCCTGGCTGATTTGGGATGTAGTGATTTCTGTACTACAGATGTTCTGAGTTGATTTGGGCCAGCTGCACTGTAATCGAGGCCAAGAGGCATTAACTACTTCACTACTGCTTCACTGACTTCTTACACTGTGCACAATTCATCTCAAGTGTACTACCTCCTGTGACAAGATACAGACCTGAAGTGCTAATGCTCCAGCAGAGTACTGGCCTAATCAGCTATTACACAAACACATCAGAAAAAGCGATAAAAAAATAAAAAGGCTAATATGCCAGAGGCAAAAAGCAACTGTATACATTAACTGCCTCCTTTTAACAGAACAAAATGTTTACAGCTTTTTCAAAGTGCTAAGTTACATACTGAGACATATCAAGCTAAGCTTTTTATAAGCATTTTAATTTAGGACACATAAGTGGGCATACACAGAGTCACAGTGAGTGGCATTAATTCAGTTCAGTGGGGCTTCTCATGATCAAGAACTAATTAGTGGACTCAGCTCTGATCCCTGTTTCATACCCCAGCCAAAGGGATCAAGAGAGCAAGAGATCACTCTGGCACAACATATTTGTATATCTAGATACTGCTCAGAGAGCAGCATGACAGCTCACCCGCTGTGAGGATTATACTCCCCGCATATGAGTGGGCAATAGGAGTGAGGCAGGCACAGAGAAAAGGAGAAAGTGAGGAAGGCTTCTCCAATGAACCAGCCAGCCTATGAAGGGCAGCATGAGAAACAAAGCTGCTCATTTACTTGGAAAATTTGCAATTAAAGTGACACAAAGTAAGTTTTAAGATGGTCTGTATGTGCCTGATCAATATACAACTTAAATGCGTAGTGTCAGCTCATGCGCTCCCACAATCCCACCTCGTCAAGAGTCTGCAGTCATCCCACAAAGGAAAAGCTCCCCAAGGGATCATAACAGCCCCAAAATGTATCTAGAATATGAAGAAAGAGACTCAAATATACACACTTGGGACTATATGGAATTCCAAATAGTAATGCCTTCTGAAAAGATGAAAAGGGTTTTTTTCCTAGGTGTTAATCAGTGAAGTCAATGGGTCCTATAAAGATTGCCTGAGGAATCAAAACCTTTTAATATGAAGCTGGCAAAGGTGTCAACCAAGGGATTACAATGGATTAACTTCACAAGATTTCATTCTTCTCAGGTATGTGTGTGTTCATATTTAGGTACCACAGATTGTCTATTAGTAGATGTATAGTAAAGACAGAGGACATAGTAGTAGATTTTCAAGATATGTGTTTATCCTTGGCCACCTACCCAAGAGGAGAATCAATCCCCTTTTTATATTAACCTTCCCCTTTCCTAGGAAGATAAGCTTTCCTTTAGCTCTGCTCCCCACACTGTTAACACACACAGAAGAACACATACCAAGAAATCCTGTAGCATACCTACGTGCACACACAAAGGCACAGGCACACACACATACTGGACTTTCACAGCATACATTGAATTCTACTGCTACAACTAAGGTGATACATTGCTACAGCAACCATTAACCATAAACTTCATGCACCTTTAATAATTATCCTAGGTTTCTAGAAAAGTGTCCAGCAGAATACATCAGCAGAATAATGATGTATTGCAAGTAGATCCAAGTCACCAAGATGTTATCTGAAAGTTCATTCATTCCTCTCTGCATGAACCAAAGCTTTTGAATTTCTACAAATGAACCTTTGTATACTTGCAGGTCATGTGTAATTACATTCTTTCACCCATTCAACACTCAAAATTGAACCTGTTTTCAAGATTCATCACAGAGGTTCCTGGAGACCTGAAACCCTCCCCAGAATCTGCAGATCATCATCACAGAATCACAGAATGGACTGGGTTAGAAGGGCTCTTGAAGATCATCCCATGGGCAGGGATGGCTCACCCTAGACAATGTCATTCAAGGCTCTATCCACCCTGGCCCTAAACACTGTCAGGGATGGAGCATTCACAACTGCTCTGGGAAACCTGTGCCAATGTCTCACCACCCTAACAGTGAAGAACTTCTCCCTAATATCTCATCTAAGTCTGCCCTCTTTCAGTTTAAAAACATGCCCCTTTGTCTTGTCACTACTTGCCCTTGTAAAGTTGTTCTCTCCATTTCCTGTAGGCCCACTTTAGGTATTGAAAGACTGTTACAATGTTTCCCAAGAGCCTTCTCTTGTCCAGGTGTAACAAGCCTCAACTCTCTTCAGTCTCTTTCATTGGAGAGGTGCTCCAGCCTTCTCATCATCTTTGTGGCCTCCTCTGGACTTGCTCATGCAGGTCCACATCCCACTTGTGTTGGGGACCCCAAAGCTGAATACGATACTCTAAACTGTTAGCATCTCCACTGAACACCGTGACTGTGACACATTCTGACTTACAACCTCAAGTGTTCAAATATTTTGCTGAGCATTGACAGAAAAGGAATGCCTTTTTTTCAAGAATGTGTTTCTGAAACATGTTGACAAAATTTGCAAAACACTGTATTGCATTATCCAATCTTATGAATGTTTCTGCCAATAAACTCATTTGGTAGACTACTCACTCATAAAAGCTGCACAAATACAAGAAAAGTAAATGTAATTAGAATTTGGAGCAACTGTTTATCATAGTGCCTTCAATCACTTTATAATACACATCCACCTCATGGTGACAAGGCCGTGGAAAATAATCATGGTGAACAGAAATGAAGACCATTTTACAGCACTGCAATTTTATCACTTAGAATTAAAACCAACGCGAAAATGAGTTCAGCAGTGACTACAGAATGAGAAACCAGGCCTATGTGAGAAATAATAGAGGTATATGCAGTGAGCCCTGTAACTGCAGAACATTTGCTGCCATTTGTCTGTAGGGTTTGTTCTCATGATTTCACCTCCACATAAGGGCACCTCTTCTTTCAGTGCAAGTACTCTTAACTCATGTTGCAGCTAGTTCAGACTGCAGCTGCTAAAGTCAGGTTCTTGTGCTCTAAACAGATCTTGTCAGATGAAGCAATGCCTGCCTTCTCCTATACATGCTGCCATTTGTTATAGTGCATCCATAGAAATCTCTTTTATATTCTCAGCAGCAGGATTTAACCTGTTCAGTTTACTGATACTACTGTTAAGTTTTACTATCCAGCAGAATCGAAACCTAAGCCTTTCTAACAACTGGCACAACATACAGACACATTTATTTCAAGACACACACTGCATGTATTTAAAAGAAAAGTGAGAAAAAAACACTTTGCCCCCCACCCCTACTCTGAGCAGACTGGTTGCTAAAAGAACTTAAAATCCTGTTAAGAGGAATTTATGCATTCAAAAAATACTCCTGTTATGTGCAGCTTAATTAATCACCTACACAAAGCTCAAGGCCATCTGTTCAACATACAGAGAGGAAAAAAAAATAAGATGAGATGAGATGAGATGGCAGAAGACAATTATTGTGATAGTCCTAAAGTATACTTAGTGTGGCCACTGCAATACAAAGATACTTGGTAAATACTACTCTGCAGAAAACGTAGGAGAACAGCCCCATAACTAAAAAGGAAGCCTCACGGAGAATATGAACATTTTGGGGGCATCAAATTCCTGAAGTAGTAACAGGCTCTATTGCAGCTGTAATAAAATTCTATTTCTATTTAAAATGCTGGCAAATCTCCAAGTCCAAAATTCAGCTCTGACAGTGATTGCCTAACCACTAACCCTGTGCTTGCATTCCAGGCCATGGAATGAGAAGGTTTCACCAGAAACTGTCTCTTGAAACCTGCATTTTCTTCCATTTTGACAAATTCTTTGCAGATAAGTACAAAAGCACAAAAATTAGGTAGATACAAAGTACAAAACGTTATTAGGCAACAGCCCTCAATCCCACCTGAAGCAGTATATTACATGCATTTCACACAGAGATAACATTGGGATTATACAGTTATATCCATTTCTGAAGTCTACTGAAGCCAGAAGCAAGCACAGACATTTTATGTTAGGGATTTGCATTTGTTTGAAGAGTAGAGCTACAGAAAACAGAAGGAAACTGAGAAGCCACTCTTACCTTACTTGCTTCCAAAACAGTTAGCTCATACCCCAAATACAATTTGTCAGAATAAATTAATTCATCCACTAAGATTATATTTAGAGACACGTTACCTAATACACAGTTCCTCAAAAATAACAGCATGCAACCAAACTGCTGTGCTCATTACACAATTTGCTATTGCAAACCACAGATTATCCCTTTCTTTAAATCTTCCAGAAAAAAAAGAGTGCTGGCAAAACTGTTACGTTAGTCAGTGTACATATTAGTGTTGAATTGATACTTGAAACAGCTCACAGCTGGCAGCTTTTCTAATGATTTTATTATTGTTCTTTTTTCGTATCACATGATGCTTTTTCAGGAAAAACATTTTCTTTCTATGTGTATTTTTGGTATTGGAAAACCAACAACTGGTACATTTTGAAAGTTTTCCACAATAATTAATATCACTGATTTACATGTCTACCGTGCATTACACCGACACACGTCAGGCTGTAATGATGCCAAATGTTTCAAAGCTGTGATTCCCCCATCATTAATACTGGATTTGCACATAACAGATACCAGCAGTAAAAATATTTACCCAGCTCAATGATGGCAGGCAATGTGACAGGCTTTCTACCAAAATATCCTGTGCATATGAGAGAGAATCAGCCAACTTTCTGCTCAGATATCACCTGAAGCATTTTTAGAACAAAACTGAACTGACAGAGGGTGCTTACTGCAGATCAGTGCTTTTGCGCTGTTTGGTTGCAGTATCTGTCACTTGGCACCAGGAACACAAAAACCAAACTCCCTGTATTTTTGAGCCACAGCCTGATCTCAGCTGACAAAGCATTCCAACACTGAAAATCTCCCCCAGTTTCACTTTTGATGTGATGTCACAAATGTATTTACGTTTACTTTTACCCTTTCCTATTTTACTGATTTTGTTTGCTTCAAGCCGTTCCTTACATTTTTGTCTTTAAGACAGTTCTTTCCCATCCTGCCGCAAATTCATCCCAGTTGGGAGTAGTCCTAACTCTTTATACAGCTGCTATAAGATTTTAATACCTTTTACTTGAAAATAAAATAGGGTGAAAATACAAAAAAATAGGGCAATTTCTTCAAGCTTGTATTTTAGAAACAGTAATCAGAACTTGTGGGAGTTTGGTGATCTCTCCTCAGAATTGTCAGATTTCTTTTTTGCTTAAACAGCAGCTTGGGAAAAACAAACTTTACAGGGTAAAGCAATCCTGAACTCTTGCAGTTCTTCCACACATCTGTGCCTTTTATGAATGCACTTCCTCATCTGGACTATTAATAATATTTCATTTGGGTTGTGAATACTACCGTGAAATATTCACCTTTTAAAAAGAAAAATATTTTTCCAAGAAATTTGGGGAAAATCAAGTATTTTAAATACTGCCTTTCAAGCAACAATTTTTCCAAAAGGTTATCTGCCAACTCACAAATAAAACAGTATCTCTAAAAGCATGTAAAAGAAATCTGCTGGGTGAGTCACAAAAAGCTCACAAAAGTGTGTTCTTACAGGTTTGTATTTGAGACCAAATTAAACTTGACAGTTTCCTTTAAATTGAATTATTAAGTGAGAGATCACAGTATAAACAGTGGTTGAAAAAACCAGCTTGCTTTTCCCCTTGAAACGTCTAAAATTAGGGAAAAGAGATCTTAATCTGCAGCTGCATGAAACACATTGACGTATTTTCCCTCTCTCTACTGCTGCAATGTTATGTGGAGCAGAGCAGCTGACTGGGTTTCTGTATCCCAGGCATCCCATGCCAACAATGTGTAGCTGACAACTGGCTTTATTATATTAAAACAGGTAAGAAAGTACAAGTTGATACAATATGAAAACAGAGCTAGGTATTCATTTATGTGCTGTTTTCTAGGGGCATAAAGGACAGATCCTTCCTAGCAGGTACCCCAAGGCAGACAATCTCTTACCCTGTGGTCAGACACCCTCACTGGCTACCAAAGGCCAGCCAAAGCCTTGTTTCTGGTCTGCTAAGGTGACTCTTGGTGTGTGCTAGTGCTGCCTCTGAGCTGAGCACATGGCGACGCAAAAAGCCACTAGGGCATTACCCCCCAGAGAGCCCTTCTGCCTGCCTGGATTTTCACTGATGCTCTCTCATGCTATACAGGCCAGTGCTAAAGCTCTGTCCTGCTACCTGTGCTAATTTAATTTTTGTAATAACATGCAAAGAAAAAAGACATAGTGGGAAGAAAAGGGAAGGAAATAACCCCTACTAAATCAACACCATTTTAGAACCAAGGACGAGAAACAAATTATTGACATGGAATCATACAGCAGGATTTCTCACCATCTTCCTAAGTAAAAAACTCCACAAGCTTCTTGCTTAAAGCAAAATCTATTGAATTGTGCTTTTTTCTCAACATAATTATCAGTTAAAGAGTTGTATGTAATTCTAAGCTTCATTAGTAGTGTGATATTCTTCATTGTATTAACTTCTTTCCTAATAATTAAATGTTTGTGTATGTCCCCAAGACTATTAAAAAGATATCCACAAAAGTAATTATGAGGACATTCACAGTCTTTTCTACCTCAGAAGAGATAAGAGATTTCCATGAAAGTGTCTTTAAGTTCACCATTTCAGTGCTCACAGACTTTCAATTAAAAAATGAAAATAATTACAGCTAAATAGGG
>JBCJKH010052586.1:0-45041 GCA_039877255.1 Loriculus beryllinus | reverse complement strand
CGGGCGCCGCGGCGGGACGGATGGATGGACGGACGGACGTACGGGTCACTGCCCCAGCCGTCCTGCGGGGATTTCTGGCCACCCCTGAGTCTCCCTAGCGTGCGTGCTCCGGGTACCGGGAAGCCGGCTGTCGGGGCGGCGTGTTGTCGGGCCCGGCTCGGTCGTGGTCGCGCCTCCTTCATCGACTCACCGAGCCCGTCGTTCGCCTCGTGCCCTGCGCCGGCCCGCTGGGGCCAAAACCCCCGGCGCCCCCCCAGCGCGGACCGGCCACTGCAGCCCGAGACAGGCCCGGCCCGCGGCCCCTCCCCGCCCGGGGCGGCCCCAGCCCACCGAGCCCGCGACGCCACCCAGCGGGGCAGAGCCCACCGCGGGACCACTGCCGCCCACGGCCAGGCTTCGCGCCCTGCCCGCCGCGCTGCGGTACAGCGGCAGGAGGAGCCAGCCCGAGGCTGGGCCGCCTGGCCTGGCGCCCCGGGGCGCTCCTCAGCTGTCCCTGCGGCTGTGCCCCGCGAGTCCCGCGCCTGGGGGCAGCTCATTCTCCTAGCACATGCTACACAAATTCTTAAAACCACCCCAAAAGTATTCTCGGGACGTGCTAGGTTTTCTGTAGAGACTACACTGAGAACCAAGGAAGCTGCAACTCAATTTTTAACATACAAATCCCCAAAAGAAAAGCTAATGAGTTAACTCCATGTACTACCGAGACCAGAACAGTCAAAGGAATTTCAGCTGTCTGTTGTACCTAAGCTTCGTAGGGAGAGTAGAGAGGATCACCAAAGCACTAAGAGAAATGGAAGGAATACATGCCTAGGTGTATATCCCTCAGTATGACTCTTATATGTATTCTTATACATATTATTCTTATATATATTATTCTTACACTTTTGCTATGCTTGCAATTAGCACATGAAGAGGCTTATACCTGGTGTTCATTTATGCCAATTCGGTAAGTTCTTTAAATAACTAGGAGTAAAAAATTAGTCAGTGGGATGTCTTTAAACATGAGGAACACTCCTGGGGGAACAGAAAGATTAGCTCACTTGGAAAAACTTAGCTGATTGTAAGGAACGTATTTGCACATGAAAGGTACGGTGTTTCTGGCTGCTCTGAACTGTGGTTTCAGTGCTCTGGAGACACCGACAGAATCAGAAGATCAGTATCATTTCTTAAATTAGGGTCCAAGTATTCAGGGGGTTCTGGGCCCTGGTCAGTGTTTAGTCCATATAACTAACATCTTCTTCTGCTTAATAAGACTGGACGTAAGAAGGGTGTAATGATTGATTTGGTTTATTCTTATCTGTGAATTCATAGCTCAGTTACTGGAAGGCAAATTTCTTCGCATGGCTTTCTTTTAGATGGTTGTGTGAGATTTCAGTCCAGTGTCTTAAAAACCACTTGCTCATCTGCCCAAACCCCTATTATTCTGAGACAAAAAGCAGCTCGGGAGGTACATGAAAGCAGCTGCAATGGTCCCTGTGGGGTCAGAAAGGCAGAGGCTGGGCAGACCTTGTGGGATTACAGCCTCCTGCTCCATACAAGACCTGTGATTCTGGCACTGCCAGTCACTTCTTGCGTTGTGAAGTCCAGGGAATGGTGACAAAAGGGACATGAGACACACTGAAATAAAATGTTCTCTTACTTATTTAGAGAAACAGCATTTAGTGTGATGGTAGTGTCCAAGCATGCACTGAGACAGGTGTTGTGTAAATACATGGAACATAGAATCTCTGTTTACTAAGGTCCATAATACCAAGTTACTTGACATCTTTATTACAAAACATACATGCTGTAGCAGCATGTTTTTGAAGTGGAGGAGCTGGCATTCTAGGTGAGGTGGACATCAAAGAAGAGATTACTGGACAGCAGGGAACACAAATTGGGCAGAAACAAGGTTCAGAGGAAAATCAGACTGAAATCTGAAAGACTGTAGCAGCTTGAAGAGGCAAAGATGAATACAAGCCAACAGTATAGTTAAAACCAGTTTAAAATA
Organism: Loriculus beryllinus; assembly: GCA_039877255.1. Lineage (NCBI taxonomy): Eukaryota > Metazoa > Chordata > Aves > Psittaciformes > Psittacidae > Loriculus > Loriculus beryllinus. The sequence continues at coordinate 43,051 of JBCJKH010052586.1, read as the reverse complement.
ATCAAGTTCAAGTCTTAGACTTGAATGGATGCAAGAAGCAGAGCAAAGTTCCCTTACTGCTGTTACGGTGATTCACCGAGTGGGGAAGGAAGGGTGTCATGAGTGCAAGAGGACATGAATGCCCTGACCTGCAGTGCTGGTTGACCTTCTTGTCGGGTGTCTGATGAATGCAGACGTTGTCATTATTTATCCCAGTGGACTTCTATTCTTCCCCATCGAATGGAAAGGGTATGTACTCTTATCTATGGATGTAAAGATCCCCAGGAAATGCCGTGAATAGAAACTGTTGAGTTTTTCATTGTGAAATACTGAAAAATACACTGCTGTATGTATTAAGGATTTGAATCTCTGTCAGCAGAGGAAGGTCTGACCCTAAATGAGTGGTAGCAGCTGAAGAGAGCACAGAACTTGTAGGACAGCAGTACTGCAAACGGTGGCTAAGTTACCTCTAAAAAGTGTCAGAAATACAATCCCAAAATCTGTGGCATACACATTCCAGGAGTGAGCATGAGTCCATTCACACTCCTGCCAGTTCTGCATGTATGTGTTGTAGCTACTCCTAATTTCCAGTGTTCTAAGCTCAAAGGAGAGGCTTGGCCATGCTTCTTTAAAAATTACTGTGAAGACTCACTGTCTTCTGTGTGAATTTGACAAGCTCCCTGCAGAGCCTCTCTTTTTTCTTTTTCTTCACTGTTTTTAGAGACCGCTGCAGAGCTGTAGTGAAAAATTGCTTGCATAATGTTTTAAGGAATGACAGCTAAGCACAATAGCATATTTTGACCTTTGGCATTAGATAAGTAATTGGCAGATTAAGTTAATTTTTATTCAAGCAGGGAGACTTGCTTTCTGCTTGCTTGTGAACTCCTGTACCATCATACACGACCGAACCACACGGGTAAGTTTTAAAAATAGATTTTGGGTTGTTTGCCTTCCTTTTCTATTTGGTGGCCTCGTCATGCAAAGGAAGACCACTCTTGTGTTTTCTTTAAGTGACAAGCAGCATGTGGCATGTACTTGTGTGCCTGTGTGCATGCACGTGAGAGGATAAGAGAATTTTTAATTTCATGACTGACATTCTAGTAGTGTTACACATAATTTGAAAACTCACCTAGAAAACATCTTTGTTATTGTGCAGTTGAGGAGCCAGTTTCAAGACCTACAACTTTGTCTAAGTTCTCCAGTGACATTTCCCTTTTCCTTTTCAGACGCTGGGTTATGGGCAAGTCAGAAAGCCAGATGGATATAACTGAAATGAATACTCCAAAACCAAAGAAGAAACTGCGATGGAGTGGCCTGGAAATAGGGCTAGCTGTTGTAGTGATTCTGCTAGCTATTGTAGCGATCACAATGATAGTTCTGTATGCAACATATGATGGTGAGTACACATAAACTCTCTTTGAATGCATAAATATATAAGAATATAAAAGTATCTTAAGAAATTACAAAAAAAACCCAAAACAAACACAACAATCCAGTTGTTAGTATATAGTAAGAAAACCCCTTACGTTGCACTACTTTAAAATGTACTAGAAAAGACTGTGTTGTGTGATATATATATATAGCTGCAGTACATAAACCATTCAGAAAATAAAATAACCAGGTCAGCTCAGTATTTTTTGCTTGATAACAGAAAACTGTGTCTTATCCAGTGTAAAATTAGGTGATTAATAGGTGTTACATCATAACCATATTTCATATGTATGTCACTAGACAGCATGACACAAGTATCTGAAATGTAAAGCTGCAAACTTACTGTAGCTGGACACTGACACAAAACTGCCTCTTTCCAACAGGAACCCTTTAAATTCATTGGTTCACATAAACTTCTGGTAAACACAAAAAATGTGCTTGTTCTGACTCAGCAATTCTGTTTGTAGTTAATACTTCAGTAAACAAAAAGCTCTACAAAATACAACACTGCTGAAGAAAACCAAACTGCAGTGTGTTCTCCATATTCCTGTATATGTATGAAAATCCTGTTTTTTCCTTCAACAGGCTACTGGAGTAAGCACACTCAGTGAATGTAGCCATATTAAGAAGTTTTGTCATTCAACAGCCATACCAAAATATGAAAAAGTAATTCCATTCAGGGGTAAATATCTTTCCCTGAGAATTTTTGGGAAAGATAGTACAGAGAAGCTAAAATTTCCCTTTGGGGTCAAACAAGAATGTTTCCTTAGACTGGAAATTAAATGCTTTGTTTCAGTTTAAAGTACTTAATAATTTTGCTTAAACTTTTTATTACAGTTTAGTTCAATTATGGAATGGAAAATACCATTCTGAAATGAAAAATAAAAAAGTTTTACTTCTAAAGTCTCAAAAGGAAACATTTTCATTTCCTGAACCTTGTTAAAAGACTTCAGAGTGAATGTCTCAGAATTTTCATGTATTTCGTCTGGAATCTTCTTGTCATTGTAAGGTATTGCTAAATTCAGACTGACTTTGCAGCTGTCTTTCAGTCCCTACATTTCTTCTTTGTTATAAAAATAGCATTTTTAGTATCCCTCTACTTGATGGATAGACATTTTCCTATGATGACTACAAAAATTCCGCATTATGAGTGACTAGCACTGAATGACCCTAAAGGGATGAAGATGAAGGTATTTTTAGAGCCTGATCCCATAAATATTCACTTGCTGAGTGTAAGGTGTCCATTCATCTTTATCTTACTGTACCCTGCAATTAAATGCAATCCCAAAGTGGCTGTCAATTAATACAGTATTTACAGACTATGTTGACATTAAGTAAAAAGTTAAGAATATGATTGTGTTCTCTTTCAGATGGGATTTGCAAGACATCAGACTGTATAAAGTCAGGTAAGAATAAAAATGTTTGCATGCTTGCAAGCAAAAGCATATGTAATCTAAGTACAATTCTGAGGAATCCAAGGTACACACCACCTCATGGGAGGCTTCCAAAAGGCTTTGATTAACAGGCGCCATTTATATTTGCAGACTCACCAGAAACAGTACAGAAAGGTCATTTTACTGGTTCACTACCTTCGGTGAGACTACTCATTTTAAGTCTCATTTTAAAGTAGCCAAAGTAGGTAGGGTGGTTGCTGCACACTCCAGTCCTGCTGGAGTGACCCACTGGTGAGGCCAGAAGGCAGTCCATTATCTCAGTAGCTGCATGTTGTTGTAGCACAATTTGAGCATCTTACAGGATTTATTTATCTCTATTACCATATTTTAGGTACCCTTCCAAGGTACTTTCCTGACAGCATGAAAGCTCATGCTGTGGTTTGAAAAAATATCAAATTAGTTATCTATTTGATTTCTTTTAATCTCTGAAGATAGTAATTTTCAGCTAAATAGAGATACCAAGTTCAGCTTGACTTTGTAACGATGAAAAGCAGTAGAAAAAAGGTCAAGCAGTAGAAGGTTTGGAGGAAGGAGGCATAATGTAAAATGAAGATCTAGCAAGAAGTGACTCAATAAAAGACTTAACAGCATGCAAATATTTAAGGGAATAAATAAACATTCTTACTGAACCTTAGAGTTTCAATACAGAAGTAAAATAATGAAAGGATTACAGTAAGAACATTGATGGGGGAAAATGGCAGACTTACAACATTATGTAACAGCGTGAAGAAGGGGCATTTTTAAAAACTATAAAGTGCCTCAATTCAACAGAGGTAATAATGAAATATAGAATGAGAAAAAAAGGTAGGTAGACTGAAACATCCCTGAAACAGAAATGTACAATGTGGTTCTAATGTCATAATCTCTTTTCCTTTTTCATTAAGTACAGCTTTATTTTATTCACACATTTATCTCATTTACTTGCTATCATCTGTTCTTTATTTTACACATTGTCTACTTCAAACACTGAAAGAATTAAGTCCTAAAAAATGGTAATTATTCAGTCTCAAAACATGTAAAATGCCAGGGTAATGCTATCGCTGTGTCCTATCAAAGTATTTTCTACTGGCAGGAAAACGAGCTCATTGACATCATAGAGCTTTTCTGTAATCCACGTCCTACATAGGACACAGCAACTGATCCACTGCAAACAGGGGTACTAATCTTGTGAGTAAATACTATGATGTGCGCAAGAACTGCACACTCCAGTCTGGAACACATAAAATTTACAACTGTGCAAAAGACAGCTTTTATATTTTACCAGGGGTTAATATTTGGTATTTCCGTACTATCCTGTAAGAGTCCTGGGAAGCAGTCAGTGAATCTGATAAAACTATAATCTTTACAAGTTTTAGCTGTAGAGCTGTTGTTTAAATAAAATCTAAACAGATGCAAAACCAATGATGTTGAAGTGGAACACTTACTTCTGACCACATTATGAAGTGTAGCATCAGTATGCATTTCTGCCTAGCAAGGATCAATTACCAGACTCAGCTAAAAATCTGTGTGGTCTATGGGACTATTGTAGCAATGAAACCTCACCATGCAGGAAGCAGTTAAGATGAGGGAGCCCCCATGTGAAGTTTGGATGGGCATTACAGAGCTGTCAGCTCCAAATACTGCATCTGTTTGTAAATGATTTAGAATGGATAGCTCTAAGCAAAGTTGGGAGTGACCAGTCTGAATGTAAAATTGTTATGAATTAATTGAGCCAGGATTTCCATGTCCCACCATGGTGTAATGGATTTAAGGCGGAAATCTCTATAAAAGTGTTCAGCCTTTTCCACACTTACATTCCATTAAATGAAATATAGTCAGATTATGGAAAGGGGTTGGTAGGGATGTAATCACCTAGATTTCTCGATTAGGTGGTTTCTAGACTGAGCAAGTTCTCAAGTTCAGAAGCAGAACCCTGCGAATCAGAAGCCCAGAATGGTTAGCTGGCTTCTGCTCAGGCCTTCAGTGCTCCAAGAGCATCAAGAATAGTTTAAAGAGTTGGTCAGAGCTAAATAATTTAGCAACAACATTAATATTTTAAAAAGCAATGTACAGTCCTTAAACCAGACAAACTGTATTAATGTTATATAATAATCATCTTACTGTGATTAATCTACAGGTTTAACATTATTTCAAATCAGGATTTTGTAACAGTTCGAACTTTAATTTGGCAGCTTCTTGTGCACCATGCAGGATAACATACAGGAAAAGTTAAACACATAGATGCAGACAGAAAGCCAGAAGTATTAACTCTGGAAAATTTATTGTGGTCTTTCAAGAAATATAATTAGGAATAGACATTGAGAAAAATGGTAGTGCCTTACACCAGAGCTGACCAGTATGATGCCAGTTTTTTGCCATGAATTTCAAAATTTTGCCAGAGGTACAAGCCACTGAAAAAAGAATAAAGTGAAGACACTGACAAAATGTACAGGACATTTAATAAAACAGCTTCAAATAAATGACCAGAAGAAAAAATGTAATGAAAATTCAAATTATACACAGGGTAAAACATCAGTAACTGTGCGATAATGTTATCAGGGTTTGTGGAATCTACTGCTGTGCAGCATGTGAAGGTACCATGTAATTTGTACATGTGAACATTTCCTGAATAAGCTGAAATACTCTCAGCTAATTTTCCTGAGCTCAGACAGCACAGATTGATGAGAATAGGAAATTTTGATCTCTCCCACATCAGTTTTATCTAGGTAAGCATATTGTGTTTCTCTCATATCCTCTCCCGGTCACTGGTTGTTATGTCAGCTTATATTACTTTATTAGGAAGCTACTACAGAGACTACTGCAATCAGGAGTAGTACAATAAAATTAATCATTAACAGTAATTAAGATAAGGCTCTACATTCTTCAGTGACAAGAAATGGAATAAACAAGTGAGAAGAGAAATAAACCCAGACACTGGTTCATCAAAGCAATACTAAGGACTAATGGAAAGTGTGCCATGTGTTTCCTGTATTTGTATATGTATTAATTAATCTGTATTAGAATGAAAATAACAAAATATTTGTCAGTCTCACACTTACTATTTCCAGAGCAGAAATGTCTCAGTGCATACAGCCATGAACTTACCATAAATATTCTTTGGGCATAAGTATCAATTTATAAATTAATTTACAGCATGTTTAGGATTCTGCCCAGCATAATTAATCCCACTGACTTGGCAGAAAAACTTTATGTGTCATTGTTTCTGGGCTTGACAGATAACAAAACAGTATTTCATTTAGTATATCCATGGCATCAGACAAATAATGAATGGTTATCTTGGGATTCAGACAAGCAAATTACACTCGTGAGGAGTTTTCATAAAAGTTGGTTATAGTTAATATTGGCTAGCCTGGACCTTAAAGCAGAAAAGTAATGATAGACAATTATTTTTGTGCAACAGTAGTAGGCAAGGAAGATTAAACAGATGCTAACTACAGATAGAGCAAACTAATTCCACACTTAAAGCAAGGGTTGATATTACATAGGCTGTTAATAATTTCTCAGATTTATACAAGGTGTGGAGTTCTCCTGGGTTTTGTTTTGGTTTTTGGTTGGGCTTGTTTGATTTTTTGCAAAAGTGACAAGACAGTGAATAAGAGCCAATTTCCTTGGTGTCAGAACATTTCTCTATCCTACCATCACTTTTGGCAGAGCTGACACGCTGCTCTCAACGAGCCAGCTGTGATGCCCAGACCTGGCTAGTGAAGTCTTTTGCTGCCAGACTAACACATGCCAAGATAATCCAAGGGATAGTGTCAACCTTCAGATGCTGCTCCAGCCTAGCAGAGAGATTTGTAAAGATACCCACCATTGAAACAGAAGATGTTAGTAATAATCAGCAAATAGATGGAACTAAGACAGGAATAAAATGCATCACTCCAAACATTCCCCTTCTAGGACAAACTAGGGGAAGAGAGCTTTGGTTCCTTCAAATACAAGTCAGCCTTCCACTGACTTCAGAAGGAAAAGAATCAGGTGCTGGGCACTGTACCTATTTATGCAGTATTTTTTATACTATTTAAGCAGTCTAAAATTGAAAATGCATGTGTTCATAGATTTTTCCATTTTCCAAGCACTGGAACATTGTAAAACCATCAGATGCTGGCCTAAAATATAACACTGTTAAGCCAATGGAAGATCACAAGAAAAATGAGAGGGGTGGGGGGCAAGTCAGCACAAATACTATAGATTGTCTATCCACCTCTCATTTCCACCAGCATGAGAGACATGGAAAATATTGAAAGTACTGGAGAAATAACTATAAATACTTGACTCACCCATGTGGGAGTAATGAACACTTAAAATCACAAGTCTCACCATTTACTAAAAATAATGTCTGAAAAATAGGAAGGATATTCAGTATCCTGGGAAATTCAGAGGTATCGCTAGCTCTTGCTTGACTCCTAGCACCTCTTCTTTCTGCGAGAGACTTTGTGCTAGCGTACTAGTACTGAAGGCAGTCTAGGTGGAAGAGGAATACCAGAAAGAAAAAGCACAGAAGGTTTCTGAACAGCAGCTGGGAAACTGTCATCAAGGAATCAGATTTCACTAGAAAATCCCATGTTGCAATCAGTCTTTGAAAAGCCACTTCAAGAGGGTCAGCAGGGATAGCAAGAGGCAGTATCAATTTGGAGCAAGTCTAAATATCACTGTAGATTCAGAAAAGCATTAATAGGAAAACTTACCTGACAAGAACTTAAATGGTACACCAAAGTCATTATTTTATTGAAATAGACTGGATTAGCTGAGCCTACATCATTCTTAATTAATTAAAACCCATTACAGTGGATAATTAACCTCTGATATGTCTTATGCTTTTCACCACATTTCAATACAAAGAAGTGTAAGTTAGTAAATTAAACATCTTACATTTTATATAAAACTGAGCAGCCACTCACAGGGAGTAGGAACATTAGGCAGTTTACCCATCAGTAAACACAGGCAACAGACAAGTATGTAAGTTGTGGGCAGTGAAGGAGTAATAATTAATTGTTTACTAACTAGTACTTTGTTTGGTCTAGAACACTCAAGTAGGCTTGAGCCCATTCTAAACTAAAGGAAATATATTTATTACTTCCCCCTTCAGAGAAAACAAATGTATCCATTTATTTTCTCTAAAAATCCTTTATGCCTTGATTTGTCTCATATTACAGCAGCCCGAATCCTTGAGAACATGGACACGACTGCAGAGCCTTGTAATGATTTTTACCAATATGCCTGTGGAGGATGGCTTAAGAGGAACGTCATTCCAGAAACCAGCTCCCGTTATAGTAACTTTGACATTTTAAGAGACGAACTAGAAGTTGTTTTAAAAGGTCAGTGGAGTGTATGTTTGTGGCCTATATAAGGTTTCTTCTTTGGCTTACACATTATCTTAATAACATGTGGTTGTCTAGCAAAGCTTAAAATACTACCAAATATTTCATCTTCTTTGTGTTTGGTTCAGGACAAATCTACCACAAACTGTTTGCTTGGGGAATGCTGTGGAAGTTATGCTGTTGTGTCTGACACCAGAGCGGGGCTGACCAGACCTGACCTTTCTGGTATCTGCTCTGTGTGTTCATCTGAATATTGTAACAACTGAAATCCCTATCATTACCCTCATGCACTAACAATAGCAGCCAAGCTAGGTGGAGAAGAAAAAGGTCTGCCTGTGTCCAAGTTAGATGAAAAGCTGGAGCTGCTCTCTTAGCAGCCCTGTGTCCTGCGTATCTATACTCCATCAGCTAAATCCGAAAGAGCAGGCAAGTAGTTTTCTACCTTGTCACATCATAAACTTACAAATATTCCTTTTCCCATAAAATGTTGTCAAATGTTTCCACAAAATAGTGTCAAATTGTCTGTATTGCCCCTTTTCAGACTAAAATAACAGAGACAAGTCAGTTTATACTCATGAAACATTCTCCAAACCACTCTCTCCAGACCAGATATCCTTTTCTACTTTGCCTATCTTTTGGTTTTGCCAGGTTTGCAGTTTATGGATGCCACAGTGTTTCTCAGGCTTCAGCTTTTGTGGAGCAAAGCAGTTGTAAAGTCATAACTGGAGTAATTGTAAAGTAGTGGCAAATGTGGGCTGCCCCACCAGGAAGGGAGAGCCGGGACTTGACCATGACCCAAGACAGGCAGGGATAGAGGCTTAGAGGCTTAGGTGAGCATCTAGATGAGGCTTCCTATGGCTCTTCCCTACAGTTTTGCTGTTTTAGCAGAAGTATGATCCACAGTCACACAACTGCACCATATGAAAGCAGATCTTGAATACGAAAATCCTGGCTGCAGTGAAGAGAGAGATTAGAATTATAGAAAAAGACGGTTACAGCCTGGTCAGTGCAGTTAGAGCCTGCTGGTACACTTAGGGCCCTGACAGCAATTCTCTTCACACAATACCTTTGTCACCTAAAAACTGTCCCTGAGAAGTCAGAGCACTTTTATTTCGCCACGGGTGATCCACAGGGTATCTACCTGACACCTTTATGCACAACATTTTAATACAGACTGATATAATCTCCAGAGCTTTTTTCCTTCAGGTTCCCTGGAATTTGATAAGTACTCCCATGGAGTACTTGTCACCCACCCTCTGGTCCTCAAGATGGTATGCACTGAGGTTCCTTCAGAATCTTTCCAGTAAAGATCTGATATTAAGATGTATTTGCTATCTGTGTTTCAGATGTCCTTGACACACCAAGCACCAATGATATAACAGCAGTGCAGAAGGCAAAAACTCTGTACAGATCGTGCGTAAATGAAAGTAAGTGTTTCCTGAATTTAGTGCATATAGAATATATAAATACCATCCAAAGAATTCCATCTTCACAGTCAGCTATGCCTATAGTATCCTAGTTTCTGTGAATAATTTTTTAGAAATTCTTCCTGAAAACTAAAATGTATCCATTCTATAGGGTCAAGTAAGAACATCTATAATAAAATTATTATCGTATCTCCTGGTTTACTATCTTTTATATTTTAGGTGAGATTAAATTAGTCTTCAGTTACCAGTTTGCTGCAAATGTTTAAACTAATCCTTTCAGAAAATGTGAGTTAGCTTCTTTTGTACAAATTATCAGGGAAGCGGTACAAAATAACTGTCATCATACCAGGCTTCTAGAAAGGCAGGGAGCTCATATAGCACAAGAATTTGAGCTAGATGCTGCCACTGGAACTAGGAGCAGAGAACAGTTAGGATTTGCATGTGCTGTTTGACTGGAATGTTTTTTAAATTAAATGTTAAAGCTCAGTCATGCATCAGAGCGTGCTCCTATTGTGGTGATTGAGAAGACGTATTTCTCAGCTTCATTTTCTGAACTCAGTATAACAGCATAACATTTGTGCGTTTTAAAATGTCATGGTAACTCATTTTATTTTCTCCAAAAGCTACCATCGATAGCAGAGGTGGAACACCTTTAATAAGTTTATTGCCAGATGTATCTGACTGGCCTGTAGCAACAACCAACTGGGAATCTTCCTATGGTAAGATGATGTGTGTTTTATTTCCTTTTCAGTTAAAATCTCTTAATTGATTGTACTTTTCATTGCTTATCAAAAATAGAGACTGAGTGTACGTTTCATTTGTTTAGGTACTGCTTGGACAGCTGAGACAGCTATTGCACAGCTGAACTCCAGATATGGAAAAAAGGTCCTTATTAATTTTTTCGTTGGCACAGATGATAAAAATTCCACAGCACATATCATTCATGTAAGTCTGCCTGGTTGGCACTGCCTTCTTGATCATAAAAGTGCAGCAAAATAACTAGAAGCATAGACATAGATGTTAATCAGGAGAAGCATTAGTAGAATTTTACCAGAGTAAGTTGTAGATAATTCTGAATCTATGTACTTTTCAATTATCAGTTTCACAGTGCACTGTTCATTCTCAGAGTAAATATCTCTATTCTGTACACTCATACACTTATTCTCAGTGAGATGAGGATAACAGAGACATACACAGACATACAGACACAATTTATGTATACACTGGACAGAAGAGAGACATGATCTACTTGCATATACATGCAAGCAAATAAATAAACATTATTTCCTTACTATGTACTTCAGGCAGAAAGCTCTGTCACTGAAAACCCAGACTATGGTCCCAATGGCAGAAAGCCCACACTGGGGGCTGTGTTTTCAAAAGGTATTAAGATACCAAAGTACTAACTGAACCTGCAGTCAGGTGGCACAGGTAAGAAAGTGGCTGTGGACATTTGCATAAGGAGTATGCCTGTAAATGCGTGACGATCCCTGGAAACTGAAAATCCAGAAGACAGTGTTATGTATGGTGAATCCTTGCCAGCTACTCCTAAGATGCAAGTGTTACAAGAGCAAAGGTCTAATCTTTCTTATCAGTGGGGTAGATAAATCTTTGACTGCTTTGCATGTACAAATTTCAAAGATATGGTAACTACCTTCCTTGCCTGTGGACTGTTTTGTCTTCTGTGCATACCCTGCTTCACACTGGTTATGTGTAGGATACACTGTTCAGCAACAGGAAAAAAATAAGAGACTAAAAACAAAGACAAAAAGTATAAGGAAAGTGGAAAGAATTAAAGATGGGCAAACAGGATGAGAGAAGCACTATCGACCTGTAATTGACAAAAGGACAGCACAATGCTACACCACTTTTTTCTTGAGCTCTTTTCAATTTTCATTTCAATTTACAGATTGATCAGCCTGGGCTTGGCCTGCCTTCTCGAGACTACTATGAATGCACTGGTGCATACAGTGAGGTAAGATGAAGCTGATAGATCATTGACTACATTTCAGAAGTTTTAGGCTGTATTTTTAAGGCAGACATATTTTCAAGAGTGAGATTAAACAAAAAGCAGGAACAGTCCTTCCCCAAAGAGACTCCAGTGCTACCCCTGAGAGACATAACTGGGAGAACTGAGGAAACTGGAATTGGAAGGTAATAATGACAAACACTTAAACAAGGTTGATATGCAGCTGAAAACAGCATGTGTGACAGAGCAGAGAAAGAAATTCTAACATAGGTAAGTATGCATAAAGGCAAGAGAGCCAAAAGGTAAATGAAAAGGATAGAGAGAAATGAGATTAAGGGCAAGTAGAAATAAGCCAGCTAAGAATGGGAGTGTAACAAGTGTCCTGAAGGTGAGGTGTTACAATATTATGCTATAAATGTTAGTGACAATAATATGCCGTGAATATTAGTGACCTAGTTTAATTTTCCTAGCAGCATTAGAAACCAAGGAGTTTTTGCTTAGGCTCCAGTTGCTGGTATGTAGTAGTTGGCTCTGAACTGGATGAGAAGACTGCACATTCCTCCAGAATCACTGCACGGTGGATGGACATCCCAACCTGTCTCCCTTCCTCTGTTGCCCTCCCTTCTCTTCCATTCATCTTGTAATCACTGAATATACATGTGGACAAAAAGTAGTAGCTTTTCCACGCAATTCCTGTAAGATGATACAAGTCAGAACAGGAACAGCTCCTTGACCTCTTTTAGAACCTTTTGGAAGAAAATAAACATGAAACAATTCAGCTTCTGCCAGGCTTCACAGCTCAGTCAAAAGGTACCCTGTGTTAAGATATGAGTGCTTATGGATCACCCCTGTTCTGTCACTACAAAAAGCAACTGTGTATCCCCCATTTCTAATCCTGGATGTGCTGGAGAACTGAAGTATATGTATTTGCTGAAGTCACGTAGCTGAAGCTGCCACCACAGTAACATTTAATTAACCAGTTTTCTTCTGTGTAATTAAATGAAGATCAGAAAGCATGCAAAACATTTTGGGTTTGTAGGTATTTTGTTGACATGCTAATAGCTAATACTCTAATACTGATTACATTTAATTACAGATCATAATGCTAGTAAAGAGAAGGAAGTATTTCACAAAAAACCAAACAAATTTATCTTTAAAGGGCAGATTCATAATATTCTTAAAAGCATGCATACTTCACACAAGAGATGTTCCTCCTCTCAACCCCTGCACTTTGACAGCTCTCCTTTCTTGGCTCTGCTTCCTGCTGTCTCACTCTACTCTTTGAGCTGTACTTAGAAAACGAGATACCTGCCTCCTGCACTTTAAACTCTGGCTTTGTCACAAAGCTACACCACAAAGCTACAAGGCAATCTGTGAACAAGATATTTTAAGAATCTTTTCCTAAGATTTCTTTTTCTTCTCCTCTCATACAGGAGTTACGCTGATGTGTAAGTAAGGTCCCACTAAAATATCTGCACGGTCCATCTGAAAAAGCAAGCTGACTTGTTTTTTTGTTACCTGACCATACAATGTTCTGCACTTCAGGCCAAAACTAAAGTCAGTTGATTGGTACCTGAAGATCTCTGTTGACTTACTAGTTTGGAGTAATGTCTGTATTGCATTTTTATGAATTGTATTTGAATATTTTAAAATGGCATTAACAAGCTTGGAATGCATTCTCTTTCATGACTTGTAGTTGTCAGTGGTTTCATGGGCTTTTCTCTTTCTGGCAAAATAATCTTAATTAGAAATAGCAAGAGTTCAGTCCTTCAGGGTGCTGAGAGCCTCATGGCTTTTTGAAGTCTGCTGTCAGTACTTTTCATGAGCTGCTTGGAGTTTCCCAGCACACAACCTGTTGTAGCATGGCACTTCTGTCAAGTAGGGGAGGCTGACAGGAGATGGATGGCATGGAAGGTCCTTATCAGAATGGATGTACAAACGTAGCATGCACTATAGCGGTGCACTCTACTGCTTCAGAAGTTGAACATACCAAAATATTTCTATTAATAAAGTTCATGACATGCACACCTTACTAATCCTAGGTTTTAGCACTTTTAGTAGATTATGCTATTTAGGATATAATAGATTTATTGTTAGATAGCTAATCTAATATGCATTTTTATTTGCATTTAAAAAGCATGTTGAAAACAGTATCTGACATAAAAATGAGTGTGGCTTATCAAAGATGTATTAGAATGATATTAAATTCCATTAAATGTAATGAGATCTGTAGATACTTGACAGCATAGCATTTAAAAGAATGTTCTTCCATATTTACATTATTATCCTTGGTGAATTCTTTTATGTTAAATATAATGTATACTATATTTAGTGTTATCTACCTATACCAAATTTAGATACAGCAACAGGATTCCTAAGTGTTCCAAGAAGCAACAGAAGAGGTACACTGCATCTGACAGTAATCTTCCCACAACACTAATTCAATACAGTCCATCAGAATTTCTCTCAGTCTTATGTTTCTGGGAACATTGCTCTTTGGAAGTGATATTTTTGGAAGTTGTAATTAAAGAGAGCTGGAAAAAACACAGGTGATAGTTTAAATATGGACGTACAAATGTCTCATTTTAAGTAATAAAAACACATTGCAGTAGTTGAGAGTGTTTAGCTTTGAACAGTACTACAAATTGTATAGCAATTTTCCATAATGGAATTTTTGAAGTTCTTTTCTATTTGTGATCTAACAGTTTTTCAGAATGAGTTACTATTAAACTGTTTGAGAAAGGCATGAAGAATTGTAGTTCATAAAAATGGAGATGAAATCTTAAAGATAATCAAGCTATGCTATATTTTGAAGTGGTTTGTCTTCAAAAGGCTTGTATTTTTTTCCTGCAGGCATGTTCCGCCTATGTTGATTTCATGATTTCTGTAACTAAATTAGTCCTACAAGAAAGAAATATTTCTTTCAATGAGACTGATATTTCTGAACAAATGAAAAGAGTTATGGACCTGGAGAAAGAGATTGCCAATGTAAGAAAAACATTTTTAAAGTTTCCTTTAAATAACTGACTTTTTCTTAATACTCACTGTAAACTGAGTTGTTCAGTTACTTGCTAATGTTATTCTATGGGACCAAAAATGTATGGGGCCTGGAGCACCTAAGAGGAACGCATAACAAGACAGACATGCCTTCTATGAGCAAGGGAAAATATTTGAGTTAGCTGTTTTCCAAATAGCCAAATGTTTTATCCTAATCTGTTCACAGAAGCCCTTCAAGAAAAGAACAAGCAAGAAAGAGACAGACTTGGCTTCTGTTTAGTCTGTTGTAGAAAGTGAGTTTTGGGAGATGCTTTCAGGCCTCTTCTCCCTTTGTCCTGTTTTCCTAGTGGGCTGTTTGGTTATGAAAGCAGAAGATTCCTAACCCTTGGCCTGCCATGCAACACAAAGTAATGTTTGTCCTGCACAAGCTGCTCCACAATGCTGATTGTTCCAAGTGCATTTTTAATCAAACACTGTTCTCCATGAAAGTATGGCCTGGAGAAATAGCTGGAATTTGAACTTGTGTGGAGAAAAACAAATGGAAATTCAAGCATTCATGAGCAAAAATGTGGCTTATAATTATTGTTTCAGAAGGAGCTGAAGCTGAGGATGACCGCAAAACACGCTAAATGCAAATTTTCTAGCTTCAGCTATTTTTGAAGTTAGAGCGTGAGTTTGGTGGAGGAAGATCTTCCTCCCCCATTTGTGTAAGGTAAAACCACCTCATTTTGGTTTTCTTCACATTTTCCTGAGAAACACATCTCTGGGCTTACATCAGAGATGGAATATTATTACAAGAAAAGGAGTTAACTAGAGAAAGATTTAAAGGGGTATGCGAAAGGAAACCACAACTGAAAGGTCTTCACAGCAGTTGCTGCCGATAGGGAGTACAGTTGGTAGCGGGTAAGCTGCTATTTTCTCAGGTTTTACCTCTTTCATTGAAAACTTAGCGCAAGCCTGAGTACCACTGGAAGAGAGCTGGCACTGTGCTCTTGGGAATTTATTTAAGAAAGCACAGGAAAAAACTACCGATTGCACAATAGATTAGGAAAGAGGAAGCGGAAGAGAAACTATTTTTTTTTTAGAAAAGGATGGAGACAGATAAAATCAGACTCTGCATAACTGATTTTTCAAAGCAGTTTAAGTGGGTGAAGTCTGCTGTTCTCACTCCTGAGTCATTTAAGAGTACTTGAAGCAGTAGTCATGGAGGTTCTCCCATTAATCACTCTCATGGATCACAGTACCGCTCTTCTGTAGCTGTTACTGTACCTGCATTTTCTCTCTCTGCCATGAAAACAGTGGAGGTTAAGAGGGGGATAGAGTATGAGGGGTGCAAGTGCTGATGTTGTTACAAGGTACTTCTGCATGATCATAAAGGTACAAAAAAGGATAAAAGAATGCACTTCAGAAACCTGCAGAAGCATCCTAGCAAGGGACACACTTGTGCTTAAGGAAAAGAACCTAAAGATATCCAAGAGAGTATTCAGACACCAAAGGAGTAGTTAACATTAGGTGCTGATTTTGTCTCCTCTCAGTCTACTCTGTCTCCACCTTAGTTCCAGAGACCTCCCTGTGACACTTGCTGTGTAGAGATGCCAGTGATTAAGTTGCCTCATAAAGCAGCACCACAGTCACAGGTCTCTGGCATCAGGCAGTTTTACTGTCTGTAAGAAATGGCCCTAATACAATCCTGCCATTAAGGTGTTAATATATGCATGTTTTTAACACACTGGTGTAAAAACACATTGCCTAGACTAATAAAAAGCTCATTTATGACTCCCTTTCTAGAAAGTGGTTCCAGAAAGAACATATCAGAACATATCATACCTGCACCCTGATGAGAACACTCAAACTGCATTTCTACCACTGCACACTGGTCTGCCTATACTCAATAAATACAACTCTTTTGTTCCTTTCTGCCAGGACTTTGCACTTCACATCATCTCATGAATATCATTCTTATGTTGAGTGTATCCACTAGGAACAGTGTCTGCTCAGTGCTTTGAGTAGTGTGGGTCTAAGTTCCAATGAATGTTCCTGCACTGCCTGAGCTGCTGATGTTCTAATGCAAAATAAATCCAAAAAGTAAAGCTCCACTGTACTGCCACAAATTTAGTTCATTTAATCTGTCCCTTTCATACAATTTTGATTTATAAAATCCTGTCCATATTTACATAGGCACTTTAAGTTACTTTTAAGGTACTTTTAAGGTATTTAAGGCATTTTTAAGGTACTTTACAGTTAATGCAAATTTACAGTAATATATTTAGCCAGAAATACTTGTTCTCTTTTTACTTCCACCTGCCAAAATTCATGTGAATTGACTCAATGTACTCAGTCATCTTCTCATTATTATCTCTGATAGGCAACAACAAAGTCTGAAGACAGGAATGATCCACTTCTGCTGTACAATAAAATGACCTTGGCACAACTCCAAAACAATTTCTCCTTGGAAATCGATCATAAGGTGAGTGATCAATAATCTGTTATTTAACCTCTAATTTCTGACTGATGAATTGAACAGTGAAGCCTGACAGCTTTTTCTTTTAAAGACATTTCTTTCTTGAGTTGAGACATATTTGAAATTAACAGGATCCCTGACATGTACCCTGTCTTACCTAAACACCTAATGACATTAAACTGTATGTGAAAGACTGTGCTTCTATTCCCACTGTTTCTCCTAACTTGAAGGCAAATTTTACCCTTTGCTTCAACATTAAAAAACAGAAAAGGACAAAGGAGAAAAAAAAAATCATGAGTTTGATTTACCCTCAGGGATTCAGGATGGTAGATCTTACAAAACTGGCACATACAGAACCCCTGCTGGAAACCAGGAGAGTATTCTTTGCAAAGTACAAATGAATTCTCTTCCTATAATTACCACAGCAGCTCCAGAGGGCCTGGTATAAAAGTTAAGACTGTAGTCACTGACTGATCTAAATATTTTGTATTGTGACTATTCAGGGCCTCTCGGTTTATCCAAAGCTGCATATTCAGAACAAAAGTCCTGTTTTCCCAAAGCAAGCACAAGGGGGCCCAGGAAATCATGGCTATGAATCAGGAAAATCCTCCCCATTCCTCCCACTGTAGCTTCCCCAGGCAGAGATTCAGCTCTGCCTTTTCTCTTACCCTGAGTCACATGCTGTTTGTACAGCATAACCTTTAATTCATAGTACCACAAAGTCCAGCTAAAGAACAGCCAAAGATCTGATAACACAGGTGTGTCTTCTCAGTAACATTACATCTTACTAGACATGTATATTTTTTATCATAAATTACTTTTGTGATAGGACAATGGGGAGTGCTTTACTGAAAGAGGGTAGATCTGGATTTAGACATTAGGAAGAAATTCTTTCCTGTGAGGGTGGTGAGGCACTGGCACAGGTTACCCACAGAAGCTGTGGCTGCCCCATCCCTGGCAGTGTTCAAGGCCAGGCTGGATGGGGCTTTGAGCAACCTGGTCTAGTGGAAGATGTCCCTGCTTATGGCAGGAAGGCTGGAACTAGATGGTCTTTAAGGTCCCTCCCAACCCAAACCATTCCACGGTTCTGTGCTTCTACTTCAGTGCCTTGCACAACTGGCAAATAGGTTAACTAATGTGTTCACATGGAATCACTGTCATCTGACAGGCAGGAGTGCATTACGGGGTCTTTTGAGGCCAGTAAGATACTATGAAATACTATTATTCCTACCACAGTTTCATAACTGCTGTTTTAATTGACTTTATATTCTTCAAGTTTAAATTATGTGACAGTTCACTTCTGCCTAGCTTAATTTGTTTCATAATTTACTTTCTCTCCAGGTCTCAGCTGAACAGCTACCATTATAGTAATGTCAGAAACTAATTTCTTTTGTCACAGAATGGTATTGCCCTGTTTATTTTTAGCTCCTGGGGGGTGCTGCAGATCAGCAGTAATCATCTGCTCTAAATTTATCCAAAACCATTCAAAAGACACCTGATGGAAGTTGGTAGCATTGTTGTAATGGTCTAAGGATAGAACAGCAATTATCCCTGAGATTAGCTTGGAGTTTGCTGCTTCACTTTCAGACCTCAAGTGATTCTACTCCTGAAAGCTTATCCAGTTTCCTCAGCTACAGCAGTTTGTCTGATGAAAAATGTTGCCTCCTTCAATAAAACTTTCCTCTTAAAAGATACAGACTGGGAAAAATAAGCGTGATTCTGTATTCTCCAGTCCATTTTTTCACCCATCTGCTGTCTGAGGCACATGGTATTGCTAACCAAAGATTTCTGAAAGAGACATTATTTTTCTTATCAGCAAACAAGTAAGAGTTTCTGGTAGAGAGTGCCCACACACTCAAATAATGCTAGATGGACACTACAGAATGAAAAAGAAATGAATTTCCATAGGTCATGAAAGTTCCGTGAGCCTCTTGCAAAGGTCAGTACCAGCACAAAGAAAATGGGGGATTAGGACCATAGAGGCAGAAAACTAACAAGAGCCTTAACCCTTGTCTGGGATTTGTCTGTCAGAGCATACTACAGGCTGACCCACTATTGAATCAGTTCCTTCTCCAGTATGTAGTACTGCGGCATGCAGAGGAACATTCACTACAGACAGTGGATTTAGCATGTCTGATTTAAAGCCTATTAAAATAAATCCTTTTGTGAACTTCAGTATACTTTTGAACAAGTCCTTACCATAGGCTTCAGAATGGATTGTCAAGTATGCCACGAATCTTACTGTCCCACAGATATAGAGATATACTGTACTGAGAATGGGGCTGTTAGTCACGCTTTGATTTAAAAAATCTTAGCCAAATACAGTAAAAAGGCAACTGAAAATTTTCCTTAAAATACCATTTCTGCTTTTCCAGACCATAAAGAAGAGGTCATAAGATTTTTAAGTAATTAGGTTGAAATAAAAGCATTGTCTCAATCCTTTCTACTAAGTAACACCCTATTTTTAATACCATTTTAAAGCACAGAGGGTATAAATTAGCTCAATTATTATTATGATGACTCCATTTTCAGGTAGCGAAGCTATGAGGAAAACTAAAGGCAGAGCATTTGTGTTATGCAAACAAACTGGAAAAAAACTCACAGCTAAATGCTGTTTTTTTTATGATTTAACCATGTAATAATGCATATTGATTTTCCAGGTATTCAACTGGTCAAAATTCATAAATGATATAATGTCAACTGTACAAATTAACGTTGAAAACACCGAACATGTCATTGTTTATGATCCAGAATACCTTATCAAGCTGAAGTCTATTCTTAATAAATACACTCCCAGGTAGGTATGTTAGGTATTTCTGTAATTTCCATTTTATTTCTAGTAAACTTAAAAAGCCTAAAAGCATTACCAGCTTATTACTGCTGTTTTTTTTAAACAGAGACCTTCAAAATTACATGGTCTGGCGATTCATAATGGATCTTGTCAACAGCCTAAGCCGTAACTACAAGGACACAAGGAATGCTTTCCGTAAGGTGAGGAAATCAATCTCACTTTAAGTTGTAAAGATGACTTTAGTGAACCACAAAAGATATTTTTTTAATGTAATAGTAATATAAAAACTTAATGTATCTTGAATTTTGCACAGAAAAGCTAGATGTGTTTAGATCTTTAGATGAAGATTGATTTAAAGCAAAAAAAACCCCTATGTTCCCTATGATGTTGTAGTTGAGAATTTATGTCCCATGAGATCAGGGGGTGTAATTTCACATGCACCAGCCCTGTACACGTACAAATCCACAGTAATGCACTTTAATAGTACGTTATTTTTACTAATTAAGCAGGTAAGCTTTTGTGGCTGTAGAAAGCACCACTCTGTTTTTTCTTGTGTACCTCTGGTGACACTAGGCTTAGTAAAAAGAGTCTAGCTCGGGGCTCTTGTGAAAGGCGGTCTGGGGCCACTCCACTACAGTAGCAAGTAGCCCTCTACCCAAATCAGGCTGAGACCAGTGAACTATGATTGACTAAAATGAGCGCCAGCAGCACTAAGTGACCTACCAGAATCTTCATTGCATAGTCATTCTAAATTAGGTATCATTTTAATTAAGATCAGTACTGCTAATGTCTATTACTGTTTTTTCTTTAGGTTCTGGGGGAGAAGGGTTCTATTTACTTTTCCTATGCAAGCTTTTGCTGTACAATCAAATGCCTACTGATGCACCCTGTTTCTGTACAGGGAGTATCTAAGAAAGAAATAGATTAAGGATGGACAGATTTCCTAGTCTATCCAGCTATTTGTCAGTAATGACTTACAAAAAGCTCCAGCATTACAGACAGGGAACATTTCTGTGCTGTGTTGTACAGGTAACACACAAAATGGTTTTTTTCAAAAGACCGTTCATGTAACTTTAATGCTTTAGAGTGAAAAGAAACATTATTTTCCTAGCAATTCAGGTCAATGTGTAGCAGTTACAGAGCTTTTAACACCAGGAGTGATTGGTCTGTACTTCTGAAGAGACGCGTAGCTGCTTCATTATGGAATATAAACTTCATTAGAGAATGGGATTTCAGAGTTGCCCTCTAATGACACTGCTATATTCCTTGCATTCAGGTGTCATACCATTATATTATCCACTCAGCTTTATCATGTATTTATATGCTAGCATGACAAAATCCTTGCATACCATGTAGCAACATCACAGAGTAAATGAGCTTCTACATTGCAGGGGCTCCCAAAGGTGAGATGCTCTGATAGAAGCAACTAGTCGGGTAGAAAACACAGTCTTACCACTGCAGAAATGAATTTGTTGCATAAGCACAAAGGCCCTGTCAGAGCTAGAACTGCAGTACAGTTCCCTGTAACAGTGAAAGGTTTTTGTCAGGGTATTCCTCTTTAACTTCTCCTATTCTTAGCTTTTTGAGTAGTCTTCTCCTCTCTACCTTTCCTGTTTTGAAAGGATAAACGATATTGCTAATGATTCTCTTTATTTCCTCAGCTTGTGACATGTTCCCATTACAAAGGGAATCCACCTACCTGTCATAAATACGAATTAAATGCATGTATTTAGGGTCAACTAGGCTCCTCTGAAACACACACGTGCCAGTCAGTCCCCATTCTCTTTCACCCGATGTGGGTTCAGATGTCACTGTTTTACTTAATGTTGATGTTTCACAGGCACTGTACGGCACAACATCAGAAACTGCTGCTTGGCGTCGTTGCGCAAACTATGTCAATGGCAACATGGAGAATGCAGTGGGACGATTATATGTAGAGGAAGCATTTGCTGGAGACAGTAAACATGTGGTAAAGCTTTTAGCAAACACAGTCGGTGTACCATCTAAGCGTCACTTAATTGTCACTTACTGTGCAGTTCTTTAGACAGTTTAGTTACATGTTTTATTAAGCTTCTTTATATAGCAGGTCACTCCTGCATTACTTGTCTTGAGCTGGCCTGCTTTCAAAGCAACTGACCACAGCATGAAGCAACACATGAAATACAACAATTACATGTTCGCACTTGGAGAGGGAAAAGCATCACCCTGCTCCACTTGTTCTCAGCCAGCTGCAGCCTAAAGCACCACTGGCACGTTAGCGCTGGACCGTGCACACACACCTAAGGAGCAGCACTTACTGAAATGAACAGTCCCTGCTTGTTCTTTGAGTCTGATGCTGGTTCACATCCTGCTAACACTGGACATGGGGCAATTGGTTATGTCTGTTTATCTTCAGTCACACAGAAAATTGCTGAAAGTTAATCTGAAGTTAAGCCTTAGTTGACTCTTTCTCACTCCTACTGAAATCCAGGCTTAAGATACGCCATTTTGTGTGGTCAATACGTACTCAATGATTTGATCAGATGCACAATGCCCAGTGGATCTGTCAGATTTTTTGTAACCTGAATTGTTACAATTGTTACCTGAGTCTGACAGATTTTTGTAAAAATCTGTCAGATTTTTTGTAACCTGAATAAATTACACTGCCCTGGGAGTTTGCGCCCATTCCCTTTGCTCCCACAGGCCAGACTAAACATACTACTGAGTTTACTAAGAGCTCCAGGTTTTGAGTATGGCCCGTAACAGCACATGCTCAAGCACCCAGTGCAGGAAAAACAAGTCTGTAATAAACAAACTCAGACTTTGGAAAAAGAACTGGATTATATGCGGATTTGTAACATTCTGATGTTTTTTCCCAGGTTGAGGAAATGATTTCAGATATACGTGATGTTTTTATAAAAACCTTAGATGAGCTCACCTGGATGGATGCAGAAACCAAAACCAAAGCAGAACAAAAAGTAAGTTCAATCTTAAATATTGGCTATCAGATTGAGGTGTGGGTTAAAAAACTTTGTTCAGGATTTCAAACTCTCAGAATTTGGGAACATTTAAGTCAATTATTTCATTCCAGTGTAGATGAGGGAGTTAGTCTGAATACATACCCAAACTGAGATAAACTGTACACATTTGTGGAAACTTGTGTCTTCCTATAAAGTACGAAAATTAAAAAAAAAAACAAACCCAGATATTAATTTTATTTCTATTTTAGATGCTGTCAAATATTTCAGGATTTCAGCTACTTTTTAAACCACCCTTTCAACACAAAAGTGTCATTGAAGTATGTTTGGCTGTCCTGTAAACAATTCTATAAGTTCCCATATAAAGTAAGGAACAAAACATACTTTCTAGAAATTTCCATTGTTACAATTTACTATAAACTTTACAGTGCTTTCAATGAGTAAAAAAATGTAAACAAAACCTGTGCTTAATTAAAATTGAGGTTTCAGCAGTTGCATCCATATTGCATTTATTATATAATTTATGATGATTTAAAAATCTGGCTGTATTTGCTATGGATATTGAATTATCTTGTCCCTAGGCAAGAGCAATTAGAGAGAGGATTGGCTATCCCGATGAGATTGTGACTGATGATGATAAGCTGAACAGCGAGTACCAGGAGGTAAGCATCCACAATGAGCAATATAATTAGAAAAGGCTCTTAAGAGAAAAAATTGTGTATTTGCCCCAAGCTGAACCACCTGCATCTGTATAGAGTAACTCCATCCTGCGCTCCACTGCACAGGTGTAAACAAGGATGTAACAACAGCCAGCGTGGTACAGC
Source organism: Loriculus beryllinus (assembly GCA_039877255.1). NCBI lineage: Eukaryota > Metazoa > Chordata > Aves > Psittaciformes > Psittacidae > Loriculus > Loriculus beryllinus. The sequence continues at coordinate 19,443 of JBCJKH010052586.1, read as the reverse complement.
TCATCCAGTGCAGATGCTGGCATTTGACAATGTTTCAAGGGAATGAACAAATTTTAGAGAAATGATGCTAGAATAAAGCATGAAGCCAGTGGTGGTCTAGCCAGTATTTATAAATCTGCCACCAACTGACGGAACACTGGTTGAAATGGATGCAAGTACATATAACTTAGGAACTGTGCCTATTTATCCATGCCTTGGAATCAGTCCCTTAAGTACAACATCGGATGACCTGTGTAATTTAAACTGCATGTGAGCTTTTTCACTGCAAAATGTAACCTCAGTGTTCTTTTACCTCACAGGTTCATTTGTAAGAGTAACTCTCCATTAATGTTTCTAGTATGTATGTATCTTTGTGGAGAATATGTCTTACAGGTCAAAGTTTTAACTTTGAAAAGTACAGACATATAAACAAAGCATGTTTTTTAAAACATCATTTGAGCCTCATTCATGTGTTCTTTCTAAGGCAGAGTTTCAGCTTGCGAAGCTGGTACCTACTGGTTTCAAGCAGGCAGCTCCCAGAGGTTAGGGTCAAGCCAGAAAATAAATGCTGAACTCTACTCAACATACGTACATGAAGAGCGAATAAAGATCTCTGGAAAAAATTATGCAGCTGCTAACATATATCTAGCTACAATATCAATTCTGATATAGCAGAGCACTTCCAACTAAGTTCAAGCTGTAGATCAAAAAATACTCAAAAACATGTTGCTTAGCTCATTATGCTTAAGACTAGATTTTTCAGATCCAAGTCGTTTATTGCAAATCAGTAATACCACCTCTAAGCACTATTCCCTTTCTTTTTAGCTGGACTACAAAGAAGAAGAATACTTTGAAAACATCATTCAAAATTTGGTATTTACCCAGAAGAAAAGGTTGAAAAAGCTTAGAGAAAAGGTGGACAAAGAGGAGTAAGTATTTAAAAACACTGTGTATAGTCTTTCACCCAGTTTCCATGGGAGCTACTTAAGAGGGTAACTGGTGATGATGTAACAACCCTCCTTCTGCACTTTTTCCTCCATGAGGAGGGCAGGTAAGAGGACATTGCTCATTTCTTAAAGGCCAGACCTACATTAGTAAGGAGGGCAAAGAAACGGAGAGATGATGCAGAAGGTTAAATATTCTGGAGTAGCTCTAGTCTTGTCCATAGCCCTTGGATTGGATTAAGTAGACTCCTGGAGAGCAGCTTTTTATAAGTTCATCTGAAACATTAAATTAATCCCTGAGAATTTTGCTTCTCTTGCTCAGAGACTGCATGAGAAAAAAAAAAAAAAAGGATGATTAAGTGAAGATGAGCAGGAATTTATTCCAGAAATGTATTCCTGCTTGGAATTAAAATATTACATATTACTATATATGGAATGTAGATGTACCAAAAGACTGAGGTGGCACATCTAGCTGTCCTGGCTACTCTTCCTGTTTGAGCCAAATCAGAAAAATTACTTTGGTCACCATAGGACGTGCTAACTCTGCAGAACTGTTCACTTGAATAAGGGCTGCAGAGCTGGACTTCTGTTGAGGGGAGGCTATCAGAACTAGCTTTGTATGGTCTAAAAAAGGAAAGACTGAGGGAAGGGCTGTTGCTGTCTTCAGCTACAAAATGGGAGGAGATACAGAGAAGCCTGACTCTTCTTGGACTTGCACAGGGATAGGATGAGTGAGAAGAGACACAAGCTTGAACACATGAATTCTGACTAGATGTTAAGAAAACCTTTTCACCCTTCACAAAAGACTCAGAAAGGCTGTGAGATCACCATGTCTCCATCCTTGGAGATACAGAAACCCTGAATGGGCAAGCCACCTTGTTCTCATAAGTGTATATTAATTAGGAGTAACTACTGTAAGTTTAATTGCATTCAAAGTTTACCTAAAACGAGCCTAGAAGTATCAACCACAATTGATAATCCTCTGATAGTTATCATTTACTCTGCAAATTAATTTTCATTTAATCAAGCAATAGCCACTGTTACAGTACTTTGCAGAGTGTATGACTGACATATGCAATAGGGATCAAATAGATAATTTCTCACAGAAATTAATTTCACTCAGCATGGAGCCAGGAAACACGACTTCTGCTGTGTAAGGCCCAGCTATTTTATTTTGTAGAGCCATTATCTCATTTTCTCCAATATCTTTTCTGAAATATTATTAAATGTGTACACCAGTGAACCACATCAAAATGCTAGCCCTGCTTCTGTTTCGAGGAATTCCATTTAGCTGATCAGTGATGAGAGCCAGTAAAGTTGTACGGCGGGGGGGGGGGGGGAAGATATAATGACCATTTTGCTGTTTTTAACCAGCACCCATTCTGTGTTCTCTCCTTTCTACTCACATACACCTTATACAGCATCCAACATATAAAATATTTTTGTCTTCTAGACCATTTAGGAAGTCTTTCGCTTTATACCATGGGTTGATCTGCTATTATTTCAAAGTTTCCATTTCCTGTTATTCCTGACACTATGTAATGAAGGAGAAAAGAGGATATTGACTACACAGCAAAAGAAACCACCTGGTGCTGAAGCTAGAACAATCAACCTAGAGGTATTCTTCTTAGAGTATCTGTCTCAGTTTTATCTAACTCTGAATTTCTAGTCATTGCCCTTAATTTAACATAAATTTTAACAAGTTGTGGCATTGCAGAGTCACCATTCCCTTAAGTGCAAAGTGGTGCTGAGGGCCCTGAAAGAAATCCAGTACAATCCACTGACATTCATACACATGCAGCATATAATCAAGCTGCAAGAGCCATCCCAGCACAGTCTGTATGGGGGTGGTTATCCTGGGAGATGTCACACACAGAGAATGGGCTGATAAAAAGCCATTTACATACATGCTACAGCACACTGCAAGAGGCTACAATCTCTAAGCTTTGATGTGGGGGAAGAAAGCAAGTAGCCTTTGTCAACACCAAGTACTGACAACAAACGCTCCCATCCATGCAGTCAGAGAAACAGAGCTGAGGTTGATCACAGACAGGGGAACAAATGTCTCCAAAAAGGGTTCTTGCCATGGTAAGCACAGAGCAATATACAGTGTATTAAATCAGATTGGGTGCTACACTGCAGGCTTCTTTCTACTTGTGAAGTGCACAGGAGGTGACATTAGTCATGGCCCTTCCTGCTACTGCCGCATGCACTGACCTGATGTCATCAGATTATAAGATCTTCCACAGAATCCAAACACAGCTATTCTTCCCTACCACAGGAATGCAATGAAAATGAAAGTTGGAGCAAGCAGACTCCAACCACAGCAGATAAAGTGAAAAGCAGAAGAATAACAAAAGTTCCCTACTCTCGCAAGCACCAGTTCAGTTCTCACAGTGCAAAGCCCCAACAATTACAGATTTGCTTAAGATGCAAGCCCTTCACTCCTGAGATCATAAATCCCACTAACTCCTCTCCATCCCCAAGTTAGCACCATAGAAAAAACTTTGCAGCACAACATACATTTTAAATCCAACTCTACTACCCAAAATGTCAAAAGCCATGAAAGAGCATGCTACTTCCACACTGGATTTAGCAAGAAAAGTGTTGTTCTTGCTAAGACAGAATTAGCTTCCGACTAAAGCATAAAGCCATATGTTTTCTTGATAACTTGTTAAGGTAAAGGGACTTGGCTATTTTTCACAACCAGTTACTGTGAGATAATACCAACTTACAGCTATGCTAAGATTTTCCTCTTACGAATTGGGTGCCCAAGTTTAAATATACACATACATATATACATACTATAAGAACATTTTATGTAGTGAAGATGCAGATTTCTGACAGAGTACGGCCCAAGCTCAAGATTTAGAGAGACAGGCTTCCAGATTATCCTTTTAAAAGAACACACTCTTTCTACCCACTTGAGAGGCAGTAACTTTCTATGTATAGAACCACTGCTTTTCTTTCCCACAAATATACAGCTTCCATCCACTTCCTTTGATTCTCCCAAAGATTAACCCCTGGCTCTTAATTCCTCCATAATCTTTGTCCCTTCTTCTCACCTTCTGAAGCTAATCTGCATTTATGTCAGAAAAAAACCCAAATCCATGAACTTACTCTTCCTGGAGCTGAAATGACTGCTTGTACTTATGGAAACCTAAAGGAAGAGGTTTTATAAAGACTTTCCACTTTCATCTCACTCAGTCCTTGGGAAGGGAAGACATCATATCATGTAGCTCCAATGCCCTGAGATAATAGTATTGTGAACTGGAACACACGTGTGCACATGGACACGCAGTATCAGGTTCTCAGCAAGATAAATGAGAAAAAAATTCATGTTGGAAGGGATCCTAGGAGGGCCACGGTCCACTCTTCTGCTTAAAGCAGGGCCAGCTCAGGGCATTACCCAGCCTGGTCTTGAAAGCCTCAGCATATAAATAGAGATTGCACAACTGCCAGGGTGAAAACAAGGCTAAGGTGGCCACCTTCTTTTCCTCAGCTAATGAAGTAGTTCACTAAATAGCAGCATTCCTCCTGCCAAGTAGGAGGAATATACCAATGCATTCACAGGTTCTCTTCATTCTCCTTTTTATACAGACTTCAGGCCTCCTGTATTTGCACAAATTTGCACCACTGGGGAATGGTGGGTTCATAGGTGCAACAATTCAGGGTCAACAGCAGCACACTACTTTCACCAGCAAGAGATAGCCTGCAGCTGCTAAAGCCCTGTAACCCAGGAGCATCAGAGCTAGCTGGCAACCTAAGGAACGAATCAAACACAAAACCACACAGAGTGTGAAGCCTACTTCTTGCGTTGTGCCCTGGTGCTACACTCGCATTGAACACAGCTATGGCAACTTGAAGCAAAAGACAGCTTAAGGTGGAATTTGAAGTCCTATCAAAAGCATCAGCCCCAGTCTGCAGAGCAAGGTCACAGCACCTATGCTCTTGCGCCACACAGACAGCCCACCCCGACCAGTGTGCTGCTAAGCTAAGTGCATGCAATTGTTTTACTCTAGCTACAGGAAGATAAGTAGTTTGCCTTGAGGTAAGCCAGATGTGAACATATTGCATGGCAACTGCTGCAAGGAAACTGGTTGTGTGCACATTCTCGTTCCATGGCAAATGACAGGTCATCCCAGGTAGGTGTCCCCAAGGGAGGGTGCACTTCATCTCTAGCACACAGCCTTATGCCTAGTTCGAGAGTGTGGCTCTAAAAAGAATCTATTAGCATTGAAACAAGACTATTTTCCAAACTAGCTCTGCAAACATCCATACACACACCCCAACTAATCGAAATTCAGCAGAATACTAACCATTTTTCAAAGGTAAAATTCAAAAGCACAACCAAACCATTTTAGAGATGGCATTACGACAAGCCCGGCCCATCAGTTAAAGCCTGAACTTAAGAGCACAGCCCTCAATCAAACTATCACATTACAATGTCTTAGAAAGCAACAAGCCAAAGCAGCAGTCTGGATTAGGTTGACACAGGCAAGACCTAGCACCACATGTTATTTCTGCCACAACTCACAGCAGTTTAAAAAATTCACATCATGGGTCTTGACACCCATCTCCGCAGCAGTTAAGCTATGAATTTGCAGCAGGATTTATGTGGAATGCAACCAGAAGAGGGAGAAGAAAGGCCTACAAGCCCTTGTTTCTGAACATATTCATTCATACTGCACCACATGAACGGCAAAGACAAAAATTTTAGGTTTTGAAAGAAAGCTGAAGAAACACCTTTCACCATTGCTTCTTATTGTACAGGATTATCATATACTCACAGCAATCTGTCATAATCTGGGGGTATTTTTCATACAAGAGTCTCAAAGGTGGAAAGGCAGGAAATTCCAGTAACCCTAAATAAAATTACCTGAAGACCTTTCTGTCCCTAAACTGGGAACAGAGCCTGAAAATGTAAGTAACTTGTGCAAGGTTCCTTTGAAGTTGCATCAAAGCAGAACTCAAGACCCCTACGCCCAGCCTTCCCCTAGATGCAATAACCAATGCCAACAATGTTACTCCAATTACTTTTAAGTTCAGAACTCTACTTGGTTAGACTTGCAATTACAGCTAAAGCTGACTGTTAAAGGGGCAGCTTTTTGACTTGAGTGGCTGGGAATCAGACGGTAGCAAGCACTCCCTGAGATGCAACCTCAGTCCCCTATCCCTGATCAGCGCTGTGTGGGCTCTGCATCATGCTGCGTATCTTACTGCATAGCAGAAATCAGCAACCTTAATACAAAGATGCTCATTTTCCTGAGCATATCAAGATCTGCTGCTTATCAGCTGGCTGCTCTTAAGCTTAATAGCAAATCTTCAAGCCTCAGGTTTAACGTTAATACGGCGGCCTCCAAGCGTTTTGAACATATACTACTATGAGTAGAAACAAAATAAATTCAGGACCATGCACAAGCAGCATATGTATATAGTTACATACACACTGCTTTACAGTGTGTTTACTATATATTTATGTGTTTATTTTGTCAGAGATACCTTCTCGGCAGCATACTACTGACAGCCATCTGTCACCACAGAAAGGCCTGCAAATTCAGAACACTTGATGCTTTGTAAAAGCAAAGAGGCATAATTCGTCTTTGACAACACCTCTGAGCATTTTGCCAAGGGACAAGCAGTGATCTTTGGTGTGATACAGAGCTTTTCCATGGTCACACGCCACCTCATTACAAAGTATTGCAAAGATTCTATTTACAAGCCTTGTGTTTATAACACTAACCCCGCTAATGACATCCTACAGCCCTTTGTGCACTTCTGGGTCCCACTTTGCTGCTAAGTGGCTCTTGGTGCATTTCCTTATTGAACCAGAATATAGCAAACTCCTTAAGATACATTAGAAGCATTTGTACTATCATGGAACTGTAAAGCAAACCTTGTGTATGCTTCGCATGTGTGCAAACAGCAACTGCAATTGTGTGTGGAGAAAGGAGTGGCAGACTAACAACACTTTACTATCAGAGAAACCAAATCACATTAACAAAAAGAACACTAAGATATTCTCTTGTACCACTTTCCAAAGCAGCTAACTCTCCTCATAAATCTAAAGTTGCTCCCATGCTTCTTCTGTGCAGAACGGGTTGGGCTAAATAAACTATTTCCAAAACACACACAGAGAAAAGCTCATGGAGTGCAACAGCAAAGCCTAAATGCATCAAGAATGCCACGGTTGCTTGACAACCCTTTCACATTCAAGCCAGAGAGCACCAGCAACGAAGCACGCAATTCAACAACATGTGAGTTTCTAAGTCATCACCCTTATAACATAAGAGCTACTCCAAACTCTTCAATTTGTTGTGAAAACCCAGATAAGATGTACTAACACTAGGCCCTTTTATCAAGACATCAGCCTCTGCAACTGGGGCTTTCACCTACCAGACAGCTACTGCGATGCCAGCATGAATCAACAGCATGCTTCCTGTCCAGCTGTCAGAACTGTGAAAACCAGCACTTTGAAGTGCATACCAGGTATAAAACAAAGTGCTTTTCTGATGTGGATTAACATTTAAAAGATGCAGCTTTTATCAAGCAAAAGCAAAAACAAGTTCTGCCAACAAAATGCCTCGCCCTCAGTTAGTCAGTTTTAACGCTGTATTGCATCATATATCCCTGTGGCTGGACTCAATTCCTCCAACAGCCAGGCAAGAAAACTAGTTTTACTATTTAGGCTTTGTTTAAAGGAACCCATTTCCCCACAGATCTCCATGCTCAGAAAGATGAATCCAACCCCTTTTTAGTCATCACTGGACTGCAGCTTTCCTGGACTGCTGCCTAAACAATCCCTGCAAAAATTTTACTAACAGCCATGTTCAAGAGCATCTTCAAAGAAGGTTTCAGTTTGTATAAGCAACCAATAGTTCAACCAAAGGCAATAATATTGTATGGATCAATAAGAAAAATCTTCACCATAAATGAATTTTAAATGATTCAACTGTGTGCCCTGCAAGATGTAGCCTGGACAGCCAAGTTTTGAAGTTAAAATTTAAATCCACACTTCTATTACCATAGTTACCTGCACAAATTCTAACATTTAAGGGCTTATTTCTCTAATACCGTAAGGCTGAGCACATAGCATGGGGGAACAGTGATCCTAGCAGTGAGCACCCTCTCCAAGCTCACCTGGACAAGCTCTACTCTGCCTGACTTTCCTTTGTCAGAAACTTTGACACCATACTGAGTGACTTACTATACCTTTGATATCTTGACTAATCTGAAAATAATCATCATGGAGAATAAAAACCATGGAACAGTAATAGCACAAAGGTTGCTCTGCAATTGCAGGCTCCTTACGGTTTATGCACAAACACAGGGACAACACAACAGTTACATTCCATGCTAAAACACACCGAAGAAAAAATTGCATCCTGATCCTCTGAGGCAAACACCTCCACCCCCAGCATCTTCATATACAAATGAGGTAGTCAATAGCATAGAAGAGACCTCACAGGAACAGTGTTATTCCATCAGTGATCATGCATACTTTATCATTATATTCACACCTCACCAAGGGCCTTCTGTAGTTCCCAGCGAGCACAGTGCATCTCCTTCAGACTCTGGAGTGCACCAATAGTTACTCTAAAATACACTGCTATGAATGCACTAGCAGTTACTTGCCCCTCTGCACCATGCAAGTGTTAGTGTGAGTTACAGGTAAATTAGTCCTGCTCCACAGAAGCTCATTAATGAAGCAGATTCAACCAGCGCCACAGAAAACAAAATCAAAGCAAGCAAAGCAGCACTAACAGGTTTTTTAAAGAGCTGAATGGCTGTGTGAGATCATGAAACACCCAAATTATTATCAGCAAAACTAGCAGCCTAGTCAAACAGTATTTTGGGTTGATTTGGTTTCACTCTTTTACATACCAGTTGAAGGTATCTGATCATCAGAGCTCTCATTCACCTAAATAGCTGGTGGACATGCTGAAAAGAGTAGAAAGCAGTAGATAGGTAGCAGTACTTGAGCAACATTTATAAAGGAACTGAAAGCAAATGAAGGAGAAGATTATTGATCTTTTCTTCCCCCCAAGTCTAAAAACTGACTACAGTCTTCCTTTCCCCCACTCAAAACGGAAATGCAATTTCACTACCCATAGAGGCAGCTTTTATTAGGATCTCTCAAACACTGCAATGTCTGTAGAATTACAAAGGGGAGGAGAGATTCCTGTTTGCACATAAGGTCTGATACTGTGTGACATGCACTGCAAAAACATACTACCTGCTTTGAAAGCACATATTTTGTTAGCCCAGAGTTTAAAACTTGGAAACATCATTCTTCCTTTATTCACAGAAATCATAAGGATTATCAAATAGGTGAACTCTTCCAAATATAAAGGAGAGGTCCCAATTCTGATGGGTTCCCGATTTAGATTTTCCCAAATCGGATACACAAGCTCAAGTGTGTTGCTGACTTACAGTCAACAGTTACCACAAGATTTCCAATTTCAAGCTTTTCTTTACAAGCCAGCCAAGTTTAGAAACCATGGACTAAGACTCCACAATGCCTTTAAGTTTAAACTACAAACCATATACAGTAGGATTTTCTAAAGCATACAACATTGCCCTACTTCTTCAACCAAATTAGAAACCACCTTCAACTTCAATCTAAACACAGCACACTTCAATACACACACGTGGTCTTTTACCTTTAATAACGAAGGCCTCAGTTACCAAACGCAGCATGTACAGAGGTTCATCTTTTGTTGAGAGGTCATCAATTCCTGCTCTTGCATACATGCTGATGGCATCTCTGTAGGATCCCTCCACATAATGAAGCTTTCCTATGATCAGCATAGCTTCTGTCATATACTTAGGCTGAAACAGAGTGGGAAAAGAAAAAGAGTGTTTATACAGTAAAATACCAGACAGCAAGAATGCGGTACTTCACAACAAATTAAGCAGATTTGTAATGCCTTCCTCTCAACACTGCTAGAGTAGGCCAGAGCAGGAAGGATTTAAGTGGCGATCTTAGGGCTATGCTCACGAGAACAGCAAGCAACAAAGGTCAGGCAACTGCTATGAAGCTCAGTTTGGAAACATACAACTTGCAAGCCACCCCTCTGGTTTCATATGAACCACTCTATTGATTCACCAGCCACAGGTAGCACATAAAAGCCTGGCATTGTCAGAACTAGCTATATACACATCACGGAATTCCCCCTGCTTTTAAGCGAGGCAGAAGGCATCACTTTTTAGTTAAGTGCTCCCCTTTCCACTGCATATTTAATTTGTATAGCAAGAAAGCACTCAAATTTCCTTAAGTTATCAAAAGAATTTTCAGGCAAAGGTAGAAAAACAGAAGACATGCCTGCTATTCCTAACATTTATTCAGTATTTTAAGGATTGAAAACATGCGTGCACGCCTGTGTAACAAAAAATATTTCACTAAAATACATCTGTTCAGACCCTTTTTATGTTTCAGAAAGACTCCATACTCCTTTTTTCTTTTTCTTCCAATACATGCAGTCAACACAGGGTCAATGCCACATAAGGAGCCCAGTCATCACTAACAAAGAAATACTAATGGCAATTCATGCAGCCAAACTTAACAGTAAAACCTGGAAGAATTCATTCTGTATTGCTGAGTCTAAACTATAAAGAAAGAGGGTTGGATGGACTCCTCTTCCTCCTCCTTCTCCTTTTCACTTCTGAAATACATTGACTTTCAAGAAGTTAAGAACAAGCAACTCTCCCAGAAAAAGCTGCTGTACACTTGCTTCCTGGAAATTTGCATGGTGAAAGTACAGCATACACATCCAAGCTAACTAGTCTGTAGGTTTCTGGACCGAAAGTAACACAGGTCTAGAACAGACTGTTGTAATTCACGATCATTTTAAAACCAGTTATACAACTGCGTGTCCAAGAACACCAACACAGCAGGAGGCAAAGTCTGAAAACACTCCTGGAGATCCGCGACCGAGTTGCACCCAGGCCACAAAATAAAAGCATGACTTTGTGTAAGTTCTCTGGCACAGACTGAAAGCAGCACAAGGCTGCAGTCCTGAACTCACACCACAACTTGAAGTGTCTGACAGCAGCTTGCTGTATGTTTTACCTCTGACGTGGAGCTGACACAATTCCCTCAGACCAGGAGCAGCAGTAGATCATTGAGCTGTGCTAGCCTGACAGCATCGTTGTGCAGCCATGCCCTACCACCCCTAGGGAAGTCCTCAATATTTATCCTGCTTCTTTCTAACAAAACAAATAAACTAAATAGGTAACAAAACAAATAAACTGCATACATAATAAACAAATAAATTGGATCCATAACAAAACAAATCGACTGGATACATACTTGCAGCAGATAATTTGTTTGCATATAAAAAAAGCAAGCATCCCAGCAAAAGGCACTGAATTACCAATCCATTAGTAATACATACAGTATAGCACTGTACATACAGGGACATGAACAGGCAACACCAAAACTTTGTATCAGACTAATGATCATATGAAAGAAGCATCTAGGTGGCAGGAATTACAACAGAGCCTGCTTACTCTTAGTTTTCCTCTGCTTAAGATATTGGTCAGATGCTGTTTAGCTTCACTCAGTTTTGGCTCATTCTTCTCTGTCAGTGGAATGGAGTCCTTCAGTTTGGCAAAGTTTTCCTTCAGACATTCTTCCAGCAGAGCCTCTGCAAGCAGCATATTCCCATAGTCCTCTGAAAGCACATATCAACAGACAAGAAACATTGCTTAGTGTCATACTGCTGATAAATAGCATTACAAAACCAAAACAACACACACATAGTAACTCAAATGAGAGGATAAAGAAGAACTTGCAGAAGAAAAAAGTTCCATTAACTTCTAGCTATTAGAAACAGTACCTTTCCTGTGAAAAAATGAAATGGCATTTCCTTTTAACTTGAAAATTTTCCCTAACGAATCCCTTGATCCTCTGACAGCACATGTTATTTTTGTTATAACAATGATGAATTTTCATCACAAAACTCACTTTCAAAAACTATAAGACCACTCTTTGCAAACATATAAGTGCACGCTCCAGATTTATAAATATACAGGTATGAAACACATGCTTCAGACTACAGATAAGCCATGGATTTCACTGCAGAACAGTAACCACGCCAGAAACTTTTAAGATCCTCCTGAAAGTTCACAAAAAGTATAAAAATAGAGAATTTTGACACATTTTACATATCCATGACCAAAGACAGACAAAGCTCGATCCAGTGACATAATAAGACACCACATAAAACACTTTCTATGCTATAAAATCCCTTCCTGTTTACTGTTGCAGCGTGAAGAGTAACTCAGACTCATGCAGTAGCACTGGATACAGGACAAGGCATCGTGCGATGCTGCAATCATATGCTGGAAAAAGAAGTTTCATCTGCCAGTGCACTTGGAGTTCTTGTATGATGAGTCCAGTTCTTCAGTTCCTTTATTCATAATAGTACCTCAATCAGCTGACTAGTGAGTCAACAAGGGCAAGCAAATCTTTGTAAATCAAAGAGCCAAGCCCTACATTTCATGTATGCTTCACACTTCGAAGTCTAAAACTGATGAATGCAGGAAACATGACAGTGTATCTATTTCTATATTGCCAGTCCATGGGACAACTCAGCCCCATTTACTACCTATATGTTACATTTGGCCTTAAGAATCACCTTGGAGGTGCTTTAGACTTCCTTGTTGAGGCATGTTTAGTTGCATATCAAATTAGAACCACAGCTCTTCCTGCCCAATTGCAGGTCTATGACTAACTTGTACAAAGTATAGGTACCTGAAATGGGAAGTGTAAATATCCAAGCATATTTCTCCTCCAACCTCACATGCAATCATTTCTATACAACACTGAAGAGCTTTCAGGCAATCACAGACTTAAGGACTTACATGAGACCATGTGTAATTAAGAAATAAATATACAGTCTCTCAAAGCAAATGCTACTATTAAAAAAACCCCATCAAGATACATCGCTGTGTTTCTAGAAACACAAAACTGTTGCTAGTCCCTTGCTGGAAGAAATGTTCTATAGGAACAGCAAAGCATTACTCTTTCATAACTAGCATGTTATGATGGCATAGCAGCAGTTTAACAAACAATGTTTTGACAGCAATCAGAATGTTGTTGTGCACACCAATTACAAGCGACCAACTAATATGAACTCTTCAACTATTACTGCCCCCAAACTGCACGATGATCTCTGCACCTGGGAAGCGCTGATGAAACCTGACTAAAGTTCAGTTTAGCTGCGTCGTTCTCAACACAGAGTTTGATCTGTGGCACTTGGAAAAGCCTCATAAATAACTGTGTTTTAAGCTAACATCTCCCCAGGCTTCAATTAATGCTATGGCCACATGCTAGAAACACTCCTCTGAAGAACTGGGTTATTCATAGAAATAGTTCCTCCGACTTCAGTGGCAAAGACTCTTGTACCAATACAGTAGTGAGGATTAGGTCCTTTCACAACTGCTGTTGACTACATATAGTTTTGTATTTCTAACTGTTAGTTAAAAAGTTAAGCTGCCTCACTTCTCACAACCGATTTCATTTAAAAGGAAGCAAAGCAGTGTGCTGGAACAGGGGGAAAAGATGATAACACGTTTATTTATGAAATCTGTCTTACGTGGAAAGAATGCTTGGATGAACCAAAGGCTTTAAATAAATCAGTTCCCTTCAGAAATTGAGAGACATAAGGTAAAGGCACCCAGAACAGGGTGCGGAAGGGAGCAAGAGGGACTCGGCATCACACCCATCGAGATGGTGAAGAGGAACGAACAGGCAGGATCTCGGCGGGGAGCCTGCCCGCAGCGCAGCCGAGGATGCTAAACCCAAGAAAGCCACCGAGCGCAGCGGCACGGCACCGAGAAAACGCTGCCTCCCTTTTGTCCCTCCGACATCCGCAAGCACTACGCTTCCCTGCGGACTCGGAAGCACTGACATGAGGAAACAGCGTTATCTTCCTGAACGCGGCTTCCTGCGCTCCCGAAGCGGGGCCAGGGAGCCTACGGGTAACACCGGGTAACACCGGGTAACACCCCGCAACCCGCGCCAGCGCTTCCTTGCCCTCTCCCGCAACCCTAGGACGCGGGGCAGCCGCAGCTCCCTCCCGCATCAGGCTGCCGAGCCCCGGGCAGCGGCACGGAGCCACCCCACACCCGGGAGGCTGCGGTAACGGCGGCCGCTCTGCCCCGCTCCACCCGCCCCCCGCCGCTTACCGGCGTCCTGCGCGCCCCCCGCCGCCTTGCGCGGAGGCCGAGCCGGCGGCAGCAGCTGCTGGGCCAGGTACCGGAGCTGCGCCCAGTGCGCCTCCGCCCGGCACCGCTCGATCTCCCCCTCCAGCTTCACGTGGGAGTGCAACCCCCTGGCCGCCATCTTAATACCGGGCGCGCCCCGCCTCGCCCCGCCCCGCCCGGCGGCGGCACCGGGGAGGTGCGTGCGGCGGTACGGGACCGCGGCACCGGGTGTCCGGCGGCTCCTCCGCACTCGGGCTGCCCCGGCGCCGCGATCCGCCACGGGTGCGGCTCCCAGCCGGCGTGGGAAGCGCTGGCCCCGCCGGTGAAGCCGCGGGGCTCCGTGCGGGAAGGTAAGGCTCTCGGAAGCCGGCTGAACGCCAAGCCCCCGTCAGTAACGACTTCGAGCCCCAAGACGTGTGGTGAGAGGGGAAAGCGAACACAACAGTTAGCGAAGAACGGAGGGTAAGGGCGGAGGGGCGCACGGTGCCGGTGCCCGGTGGGGGGCGGGACGATCCCCCGGCAGCTCCGCGAGTGCTCCACGTGGAGCTCCCGGAGCGGTGAAACCGGCCCCGCCCTGCGGAGGGGCGCAACCAATGGGCGTGCGGGCTGGCGTGCGTGCGTGCGTGCGTGCGTGCGTGCGTGCGTCCGTCGGGTCAGGGGTGGCGCCGGGCATGGTGGCCTGGCAGCTCCGCGCCCCGCTCCGCCGCACCGACACAGCGGGCACCGGCCCCGCCGACCGCGGTGCGTACCCACCGGTGACACCGGCACCGCGACCGGGGCTGCGCGGTGTGCGCTGCGGAATGGGAGGGCGGGAGGTCAGCCAGGCTGTGGCGGCTGTCAGGGCCTGCGGCACTGCTTCAGCGGGTGGGCTGGAGGCGGGAGACGGGGCAGAGAAGCCGGGCCTGCAATCGCTGCTTCGCTCGCCCCGCTGACGCGCTTTAACGAGTCGCTTGCTTGGGAAGCGAGCGCTGCAATTACCTTTCTAAAGCTGTGTGTTGTTTAGTGCAGGCTTAATAGATCCACTAAGTTGATGCAGCCCCTTTGATGCCGTGGCTGTGGGGCTGGCGTGGTTGGTTGTCTGGAAGGTATGTGGAGACGCGGGCATGGCTAAAGAGTGCACGTTTGCTGCATAGAAAAGAAAGGCTTTCTCTGAAAATTACTGCGTACTTCTTTGAAATAGGGACGCATGGAGATTCGTATTGAAGCTCTTTGGTTTTCTGCTTGCTATGAAGTGCTTGCAATGCAGAAAGTTCTTCTGTAGTACTCAGTGGGGTTATTTCTAAGCACTCAGTAAATCTGCTGAAAACAGATTGCATTTTTCATCTGTTTTCTTTTTTGGAGGATGTAATGTGTTCCTTTTTATAGGAAATCATGATGGCCCAAAGGATTTTTAGAATACGTTTGCTGTTCTCCATTCTGGCTGCATTTGTCATCTCTGCCCTAGCTGAAGAACACATAGGAGAGAGTCAACATGGAAATATTCGCCTGGATAAGAGCTTGGTACAAGATAAAGAGTATGTGTTCTGTGTTCTAAAAACGTAAACTTTGCTTCTTAATGATTTGCTTATCTCTTAAGGCTTGTTATGCGAGTTGGACATAAGCCTAGGGCACCCTTTTTCCCAGGATCTTGTTTGACTGGCTAGAGTCAAATGTGAGACATGGTTGTCTGGTAAGTTTGTACAGATACCAGACTTAGAAAGGTCTCTCTGGACCCTTTAGCCTTAGTCATACTATGGAGATTTTTTCACAGGAATCCTGCTTACCTAGATCAACATAATTTAGACAAAAATCATATTCTGAACAGGTAGAGTGAGAGGCGTTTTTTTCTCGTTTGCTTCTTCATACAGACAAAACAGTGGCGGCAGCAAATAAAAATCCCTAAATACTGTGTGTTTGGCTGGGAAAGATCTTCCTCCAGTTCCTGCTAGTTGGAAGGTGGCTAGAGGAGGTTCTAGGCACTGTTTCAGGAATCCTGCTAAGTAGGCCAGAAGAAATAGAAATAGTTATCGAAGCATTAGAGGCTACTACAGCACCTGTAACAACCAACCTTTGTACCCCCTTCATCATAGTATAAAACAGCAGCTTTCAGTTGTCCTGGTTGTCCAGGGTGCTTTTAGAGATATGATGTTTCCTGTGTACTTGACTGTCCGATCAAAGACTAAATTTGATGTAAACAGAGCATTAAATATTAACTGATGGCTATGTTATGAGGTTTGTTTGCTTTTCTTCTTAGCCACATCATGGAACATTTGGAAGGTGTTATTGAGAAACCAGAATCGGAGATGTCTCCACAAGAACTGCAGCTTCATTACTTCAAAATGCATGATTATGATGGCAATAATTTGTTAGATGGGTTAGAGCTTGCTACTGCTATATCACACGTCCACAAAGAGGTAGGTGAAATTTTGTATTGGCATGTGTATTTGGAAACGGTTATGACTCCCTATAAGTGGTTTACAGTAGAACAACAGTTACAGCACATCTTCAGTGCAGTTACAGTTTTGCCTGAAAGTTAGGTTATTTTCCCCATAATAGTTTTGTTTTGATTTATGAATGTGCTGGCTGTATCACAGCTTTTCATGGCACATGGCAGTTTTCCAGAAGTCTCCACTGTAGTTTAAACTTTAGAGTGAGGAAGGACTGTAAAGGGAACATGATTTGTCAGAGGGGATACTTTGGTGTGCAGGGATGGGGAGAAAGAAAAAATAATCCAAAATGGGATAATGCTCACAAGGGCTTATAGAAATAGCCCTTTTGAGGTTAGAACCTTTGAGGTTCTAAGGCTGCTGTTCTCAACTCCAAACTGTTACTGCTGAGATTACACGAACCATAAGCAACCTCTTGCAAAAAAATCAGTATTGGAAGGACCGGACATGGTCAGCCTTCGTTTTAAATGTGAATTCTCTTTCCAGCTAGGAACATCTAAGGACAGGGTTAGGAAGAAACAATCATTAGGAAGACAAGACTAACACACAATCTCATACTGACTTTTTGGAAGTTACAGTTCAGGCTAACATAACTTCCTGTTTACACCTGTGGCAAAAACAGAGAACAGAATAATGACTTGCTGTTCCACATGTAAAGGCACATCTTTGTCTTCCCTTTGCTTGCAAGGGATGTTACTAAGAATTTTACTGACTTTGAGCTAACGTTGGATTTTTTTTGCTACTCGGTTACTGTCCAGCTCTGCATTTTGCAAGTTCTGGCACACAGGAAGATGTTTCTGTGCTGTATAGAGTCTAAAGTGTATATACTACACCAAGAGCCAAATAAAGAATACATCTCTTAGATTATTATCCATCATTATACTCTCTGCTATTCAGTTTTTAGAACTTTGGCTAAGAATATTTACTAAGTACAGAGTGCTTGTTCCGAAGTGCAGAGAACTTGGACTTCGTAGGCTTGCACCTGGTAAAAGTTGCTTATCCTGGTATAAATGATTACATAAAATGTGGTGTCAAATTAGACACCAAACATAGCTTAACAAAAAGTTAGTTGTCAGTAACCTGTCACATGTGCACTAGACGGTAAACACTGCTAAACTGTTCCATGTGGTTTTGGTTTTTGTAGGAAGGTGGTGAGCATACCCAGGCAATGAAAGAAGAGGAGCTGATTAGTCTAATAGATGATGTCTTAAGAGATGATGACAAGAACAACGATGGATACATTGACTATGCAGAATTTGCAAAATCACTGGAATAAGGTTTTGCAGGTGGCTTGTTTCTCCTTCTAACTACATAGAAATGTGAACCAGTCTAATGTGATTCATTACTGTCTCATATCAACCTCTGTGCCGTGAGGAGAAGAGGTGGACCAGTTCCAGATGAATTTATTTGAAAGTTGTATATGTTAAGAGACTGGCTAACTCAGAGCAAGAGCCATGTTTGACTTTGAATCTTCATCTTTGATGCTTTGTATTGAAGCATCAACAGTACTCACATAGGGTACCACTGGCAAACTCTTAAGTAGCTGTGTATGAATACTAAGATCACATACAATCTCAAGTTTATATTTTTGTGTCATTGGGTTATATAGTACTTTCTTGCTTACATCTTCCATTTAAACTTACTAAATACCCAGTAAACAAGAGAAGGTTATTGCATGTAGTTGTATTTCAAGGACAAATGTTTTTACATTCTCACTAATTACAAATGAAATTTGCACGTAAGTACAGGTGCTTGAAACAGCAATTTTAGAGGAAAAGTGAATGTCATTTCTATTTGAGGTCCACATAATACCTATGGACTTCTAACACAGTCTTTGAAGAAATCCAGTATTTCAAAATATACATACTTCCTAGCATACCCTTGTATTTCACATATAAACATATATACATGTTTTTCAATTTTTTTCTCATCCTTCACAGGTTTACTTTTTATATCTTAATTTACTGATTTTTTTTCCCCTCTACCTTCCCTAGTGTTTTCTTAAGAAAATCAAAGTATTTTTATTACGTTTGTATGTTGTATTAATGCTGTATAGCATTTACTAGAGTAGCTTCTGCTGTCTCATTTTGAAGGTGACAATAACAGTAAACCAGTTTAATACAAGAGTTTCTGTGCAATTTGGTTTTTACAGTATTAGCCAGCAAGATAATCTAGGTGAGAAAGTAATGCTGCCTTGTTAAGATTTAAGTTTGTATTCCTTGACACTTAAATTATGGTATTTGTTTCATGAGGTATTTCATAATTAAGAGTTTCAAGGTACTCGAGTGTTTGTGAATTAACATGGTTCTAGGAATGTTTTAGCTGTCTTGAGTCAATATTCAGTAAATCAAGCAGCGTAAGGATACTGGGGAAGTGATGTATTGCTGTGTTACTGGCATTTGGTGACTTTAAAACATAACCAAAATCTTAAATTGCATTCTATCATTATCCATTAATAGAAAATCTAAATGTCAGTGTATTTGTGTAATATGTATAAAGAGCTATTTTCTGTACAAAATTATTCTTATACAAGAGAAACACATTTGTAAAAGAAATTATTTCCTCTGTTTAAATGTTTGTGCAATGACTCTGAAGTGTCAGACTTTTTTCTTGTACTAATTATTTATTTTGATGCCTTTTGGGGGCAGAGTTACACAGATTGTACAAGCAAGGTTCGTGCACTCTGGGCCTAGACACACAAGGCTTGAAGGCCTAGTGAAGAATGTACTTAATTTTCTGATCTGTTTTTAAGTCAGTCTCTGTTACTAGAAGTCATCTTAAAAGCAGAAGTTCTTTCAGTTAAATTTTGTTTTAAATCTCTCTTTTCAGAGTAATTGATCTGTATAGAGAATGATTGTGGGTAGGAGGGAAAAGGCTAAGCT
>JBCJKH010052585.1:0-11422 GCA_039877255.1 Loriculus beryllinus | reverse complement strand
ATAAGAATATGTGGATTTGGTTTTGTAGATAGCAGTGTCTTCATTGGCTGGGCCAATGGAAGCCTTGGGAGAAGGGGTTATACAATTCAGCCTTTTTGCTGCACTGAACAAGTGGAAAATGAAGATTTGACTTTGGCAAGTATTATAAAGCATGAGTGTGAAAATAAGAAATACACTGTAATGGGAATTTTCAAATTACCTAATTGATTTAAGGAAAAATACCAAAAAAAGGTTAGTAAAAAGTAGCAGATTAAAAGGATTTGATACGAATAGCTAGCCTAAGTTTGGTATGAATAGAGCTTCAGTAATTTCATCAGCATCTGGCACTGGTTGTGAGTTTTACTGGACTTTCTGGAGGCTTCAAGGGCTGAGAGGGTGATCATCTCTGCTTAGTCATATGTTAGCAGCATTGGTTTGCTTCATGGAAGATAGTTTGAAGGAGTGGATGGAAAAATGAAATGTCATTGGGTTCTGAGAGCTGGGGTAAGTTATTGCCAGCAGATGTAGACATGGTCAGTCTGGTACGCATCCTGTTGCTTGGTCTGTTTTTGTACTAACTGCCTGTGAATTCTCATCTATTGATAGAATTTATGCCAAGACCTAAATTTCCAGTATACTGCTTTCCACAATTCTGCAAATATCTGTGTTTTTTTTTCTCCTCTGGTAGTCTAATCTTGCAAAAAAATGTTTCTTTGTAGGCTCTAAGGCAGTTGTTCTTCTGAAGATACCATCTCATTAACCGAATTTGAGTTTTCTGTTAAGTATAATGTAGTTTCTGGTGTAATTAGTACATTTGAAGTGTCTTTAGACTGTGTTTTTTCTTTATAGAGGAAGATACGTTTACATTAGTTTTTCAGTACCATATTTGCCTGAATCTAACACAAGCTACTCACTAAAATGACCACAAATTTTTCCAGGTTTATTAGGGGAAAAAATAGTTTTTCTTATTATCAGTGTTTTAATTCTAATATATGTGTGGGTTTAATTAATTAATTTATTCCTGTCAAAGAGATGGGCCAGAACACTAGCAGGAAGGGGGTCATAGAATGAAAAGTGCGAAGGGAAGATGAGAAAATGTAACACTTCTTCCTCTGGAGATGATGGAATACCAATTTCACACTGGGGGATAATGAAAATGAATAGCCAAAATGTTTTGAGCTTAGAGGGTAGATTTTAATAAAAAAAAGTGACCAAAGCACTTCAACTACTTAGATATAGGTAGGATGAGGTATGTGGAGCATTGGCACAAGTGAAACTCTAGGTGTGATTTGTGATCAACTTTGTATCCAGAGCTGTTCTCTATTTTCCAGAAGTTTTACATTTTTGACAGCAATAGGTATGTCCATGCCAATGTTAAATTGTTTTGCATTAGCTCAAAAAAAACCCATGTGGATGTCTTTACCCTTCTAAACCATTTTTTTAAAAACATACTAAGACATTTTGTATTGTGTGAAGCAGTAGCATCTAAGACTACTTAGCATACTCAAAGTCTGTAGGATCAGGAAAGATCGTCTTGGGTATGATACAGAGTATTAGAGGTGATTTCTAAATGTTTCCTTCTGCTAACAGCCAAAGGTAAGATAAAACGGTGTGGAATATTGGTGAAGGTAGGTGAAGCTGTTCTACAGAACCTGGGAGATGAATATCCAGGGACACAGTTGGCTGTGCCGCAGGCTTCCACAGCTATCAGTGCATGGGAGACAAGGTTCTTAGCTCATCAGGGGCTGCCAGCTGGAAAGCCATTGATCAGAAACTAGCCATCTGATCAGCTACCTTGCTTACCTATGTAAACCTGTCCATGTGCTTTGTGGGAGTGTGCTGAGTTACTGTGTTTTGGTATATACAGAAATGCCCAGTAGCGTGGCATGCTGTAAAATAGATGTATTTGCAAGCAAAAGCAGAAATAAAGCATCAAATGACTTCTGCTTGGCAATTGTCTCTTTCCTCCTACGTTAATTTTAAGAAAGTTGTAAGAATTTGATGGAGTGTGTAGGGTTTGTTTTCACTAAAATGTGAACTACAACTCACAACAAAAGCGAATGGATTTAACCATTCTACTGTTTGATTAATGATTAACAGGAGCAGCAGAATAAAATGTTTTGTCTGTCAAGTTTTAACTCCTGTTGGTGAAAGGATTGAAAGAGATGGAGTGTCAGGTTTCAAGAACGGTGATGCTGATTTTGTAACTTGCTGTTTTGTTATTTGTAGCTTTAAGGGTCATGTATTGCAATCTCCTAAAGTTGTTCCTTTCAGTTAAATATTTTTTTCCTGTTGTCAAGCAATATAAAACACCAATTCTGTGATCAAAATGTATTTTAGATAAAAAACAACTATTCTGGAAGCATGCAAGTCATGGTAGATATTGCACAGCTTGGGGGGGGGAAAATAAGCTTGTAAACGAAGCAGTTTGTGTTGATGCCTATTGAAATACTTGGAGTATACGAATGTCAGGGAGATATCAACATTGACCTAATAAATATATCTGGGTTTGAGTCCAAGAGATATGTCTATACTACTACCAATATTAAATTTGTCTGTTTCAGGTATAGTATGTGGTCATTTTTTTGTTTGGTTTTTTTTATTGGCTTATTTTATTTTTTGGGGGGAGGGTGTGTGGGGTGTGGTTGATGTTTTGGTTGTGGAGTCTGTGTTTGTTTCTTTTTTAAGTCACTTGGTTGGAATTCCATACTTCTCATAGCCAGCATAGATGATGACACCTCCTGAACAGGGTGGTTGTCTCCTTGCCCTGCTCCCTGCCTGTGTTCCTGTTACGCTTTTTTATCTGGCATTGTTCATACGGCTTGTGGAAAGATGGCTCAAAGAAGGGATCTGGCTGAAAAAAGCCTGCTTTATTTTTAGCTTGCCGGTTAGGATTTCCATATGGTCAAATGAATGCTCTTCCCAGAGCAAGGGAGGCAGTACAAAGTGCACAGCAGGAGCTAGTGATCTTTTGGCAGCAGTGTGCAATTATGTTACCTTAAAGTGAGCCTGAAGTCAGCTAGAACTGCAGACTGATGTCTCAGCTAAGTTTTAGGAACTGTGGGCTATTTAATCTGCTGTGAATCTTCTTGTGTTATGTAGGTTAACAGGTCATACTGAGACACACAGTTTATTGCCTCACTGCAATGCTGGGAATTCAGTCTTGCAGGACTTCACTTGGTTGACAGTCATTATTCAGGTGAATGGTTCCATTGGCCTAGCTTGGATCAGAATTCAGTAAATTACTTGTACAAGAATTCTTTGACCTTTGTTTTCTTATAACATGAGACAGCATATAATGAATATCTGCAGATGATGCTTTATGAAACTTGCTCCAGATTTAGAGAACTGTGAGGGAAGAACTGTGCTATATTGTACTACCTTTTTTTCCCTCCTCTACAACTTATATAGTCTTGTTCCTATCTCTCTTTATCTTCCTTATCTGCTATGTGTCTTGCTTCTTTCTCTTCATTTCAACATGAAGGAGGTAGTCTGTTGAATTAAATTAGCTTTTCTATGCCTTTCATTGGCTTCCAGTTGAAAAATTGGTAGACTTAGGTTAGCCGAAAGAACTCAAGCAATTAGATTTGTCTGATATCTACTGCTGATTAAGGTAGTTCTTTGTCTTATTTAGAATGAAAAGGCATATTTAATCTAAAGTAGAGGAAGAAAACTTTGTGCCACAAAGCAGTGGAAAAAACTGGACTGTAACTAATTCAGTATTATTATGAAGATGGATTTGTTTAGCTCCTTTATTTCTCTTATTTTGATCTTCTGTTCTTGGAACTTTTTGCAAAGTATCTTTAGTGGACATCTCCATATATATATATTTATAAATAAAATCATAGAGTCATAGAATAGTTAGGGTTGGAAAGGATGTCACCCAAGGCTTTGTCCAGCCTGGCCTTGAACACTGCCAGGGTTGGAGCATTCCTGACTTCCTTGGGCAACCCATTCCAGTGCCTCGCCACCCTAACAGTAAAGAATTTCTTCCTTATATCCAATCTAAACTTCCCCTGTTTAAGTTTTAACCTGTTACCCCTTGTTCTGTCACTACAGTCCCTAACAAAGAGTCCCTCCCCAGCATCCTTATAGGCCCCCTTCAGGTACTGGTCCTAAACGTGCCACCATGCTTCTGAAACAAGCTCTAGCCTTAAACTGGAGGAGCTGTAACAGTTGCTTCGGACTTCTAGTGTAATGAAGCTAGGTCAGGCCTATGGTTAAACTTTCACCTGCTAACCACTTCTCTGGTTGGTCTCATTCCCTCTGTGCCAAATCTTCATTTTTGATGCTTTTGTGTCACTGTTCCTCTTCCTCTTTTTTTAACAACCAGTTTCCAATTGCTTTATTTTCCACGTCCCCTTTCCTCCCTGTATTGTGTGTCTTGAGTGTGTTTTTACCTAAAGCATAGGCCAGATTTCTTTCTACAGCTACCCCTCTGGAGTATAGCTACTGTACAAGTCCAGGTAGGTAAGGTCAGTTACTCTTCCATTGTCCACCAATGCTGTAGCCCTGTCATAGAAGGCTACTAAATTTGTCAGGCCCAATTTGTCCTTAGTGAAGCCATGTTGGCTTTCACTGATCACTTCCTTATTTTCCATGTGCTTTAGAATAGTGTCCAGGAAGATCTGCTCCATGATCTTGCCAGACACTCAGGTGAGACTCACAAGCCCGTGGTTCTCTGGGTCTTCCTTTTTTCTCTTTTTAATAATGTAGGTTATGTTTCCCTTTTTCTAATCAGTTGGAATTTCACAGGACTGCCACAGTTTCCCAGATATAATGGATAGTGTCTTAGACACTTTATCTGCCAGTTCCCTTAGGACCTGCAAATGCATCTCATCAGGTCCCATGGACTTGTGCACCTTCAGGTTTCTTAGATGGTCTCGAACCTGATTTTCTCTTACAGTGAGTGGTTTTTCATTCTCCTAGTCTCAGCATTTGCCTTCTGTGACAAGGCTGGTCTGACTGGAGAACTTGCCAATGAAGACAGACAAAAAAGTTAAGTACCTCAGCTTTCTTCATAACCCAGGTAACCAGGTCTCCTGTTTCCTCCCGGGGAAGGCCCATGTTTTCTCTAGTCTTCCTTTTATATTTGGTGTACCTATAGAAGTTTTTCTTTTTGCGCTTAAGATCCCTAGCCAGATTACTTTCATTCTATCAGGGATTTAGCTTTCCTAACCTGATTCCTGGCTGCTCGGACAATTTTTCTGTATTTCTTCTCGGCTACTTGTGAACGTGAGGCTGCTCCTGTCTGCCTGAGGAGGGCTTCAGCTGCTCAGTCTTCCTGCTTAGGTAATTAGTAATAGACCCCCACTAAAATGTCACCTGTGCCTGCCCTCCCGTAATCCTGATCCATAAGATCTCAGTTGGCTCCTCATCTACCCCAGGCAGAGCTCTGTGCACTCTGGGTGGTCACTAAAATAGAGGGTGTCATGCCCTCCTCATTGCCCATGCCTGTCCTACCATGTTTCCATGACCAATAAGATTGTAGCTTAGCAGGCAACTATGCCTCTTAACTCCTTTTGTTTATTCCCCATGCTATGTGTGTTTGCATAGATGCATTTAAGTTAGGCCTCTGAAGAAGCTGACTTATTGGCTGGAGAGAGGGAGTGGCAGAAATTCCTTTGTGCTACTTGCAGACTTATGATCCCACTCCAGGCTTTGGGCATTTGCTATCAAGTTGGTAGGAATGGAGTGGATTAAGGTTCCTTGGCAAGTTTATTTTGAAGCCCTCTTCACCAGCTTAGCAAGCCTATGATTGAATATGCTCTTCCCCTTCTCTGACAGGTGGATTCCCAGTAGACCAGGCTTTTCAAAGCGAGTCCCATGATGTGCCATGAGATACTAGGATGTGCCATGTATTCTGACGGTATAGGGTTCTTCAATTCTAGCTAAAGAAGTTGCTCTCAACTGGGAGAAGCCATAACTTGGCATCCATTGAACAGATGAAACTAGGCATTATTTCATATATGAACTGCTTTGTTCCAAGATTTTCAGTAGGATCAAGAAAGGAAGATGGAGCATATTCTAATGGGAATGTTCTTTGAACTTGGTTTCATATATTATGTGACAGAAAAATCAGTGGAGTAAGAAACTGTTGTTTAGTTTTGTGTTTTTCTGCAACTTAAAGATTAAGGAAATCCTGAGGCTGACAAGAGAGTTCTGTTTTAAAATAAGAAATATATGAAATTTCAACATCAGCCTTCTTGAATTCCACTTAGTGAATGAATCTTGATGTCTATATGATACTTTGCTGTTTATTGGTCTAATGTGACCCTCATTTAAAAGTTGCTTTGGACAGATGGCATCAAGGCATAAAATTAGTAAACTCTTCATGAGTGTTGTTAACAATGGGAGCTGACAATAGACAACATCAACTAGTTTCCCATGAGAAACAAAGAAATATCAAAGGGCTATAAGTAGCATTTCATTTTCTGTTTGACAGATGAAGATGGGACATGTGGATGGTCTTAAATGTTTAGACCATTTTGATACATGCTTGTATTTTCAGTGGTCTAGATTCTTGCTCTGAGGTTTAAAAGACAAAGTAGTGCTATTATTGTATGACAAGAAGAGGCTTCTAGCCTTTAAAAACACAGCAGAATCACTGAGTTATTATTCATTGATAAGACTGTTCTTGTGAATAAAGGTTGATGACATTTTTAAGTGACTTTGTTACAACCCTTTCCCACTAGACAGGATCTCTTGTCTTTCATTTGTATTTTTGAGTTTAATTTTGGTTTCCCTGGTCTCAGTATTCGTGTGATTGTACCTACCTCCTTGCCATTATGCAAGCAATAGATAAAAGCTTTTGCTTTGTTTTAGTTTTTAGACTGAGCTGTTGCAGATCTTGAAGAAAAACAGAAATACTGTGGGAAGGATAGAATTCTAGTAGTCAGAATTAGGAAGCTACTATTTGATAGTCAAATAGTCACCCTATCTGGAAAAGGTAAAGTTTAACTGAGAAGCTTCTCTGAGTTCTCTCTTTTCATGTAACCCTTAGACTCAAACACCAAGTGACCATCTGAAAGATAAAACCATCCCTCCAATGATGTTTAATTCAACTGAATTCTATTCTTAAATGGAAATTGGTGTAAAACTTAAGGAGACTGAAGTGTAGCATGTTTTGGTTCTGTCAGTGCCAAGCTATTCTTCCCCCCTTCACTTACTTTCTAATGCTGAATCCAGTTTTGTCTTGCCAAAGAAGAGTATTCTTAGTACGTTTCAGCTCTGCTTCAATGCTTAATTACCCAGAAAAGTAATTCTATTTTGTACTGTTGGTCACTAAGCTGTTGAATTTATTTACATTTGGTTGGGATGAGGAGTAACATTTGAGTTCCAAAGGCTTTTTAATGTCTTTTTTTTTTTTTTAACATGTTTTGGGCAACAAAGACTTGAACTCTCACTAGCTGCAGCAATGTTTCTGTGTGAGCCAACGTCTTTGAGTCAAAATAAATGCATTTTGCCTAGTGTGGTTTTCTTTCCTTTTCCAAAAAATATGCAAAGCATAAAGAAAAATGTTTTCAACACAATATCCTCTTTCTCTTGTGCTTACTATTGCATCACAAATAATACGCATTATGCTATTTAGCTAGCTATCCTTATGTTCTGTGGTCGACTACAGATTTTCTATGGAGCCAATGGAAGATTCAGATACTAGAGAAGAATCTGGATGTGAGTCAGCAGATACTGACCAGAGCTGGGTGAAAAATTATTTCTGTCTTTATATTTTCAGAATTTCAGACTCTTTCTGGAAATACAATGGGATGCACAGAAAGACCTCATAAGGTAGAAAGGCAGGCAGAGAGACATTTTCAGATTAATCCATTGGCTCTGTGTCCTTGCAAGACTGAAGTTTTAAATACCACTCTGTGCAGTTGGGATGGAGGTTGGGTCTTTCTGTTCTGAAAATGTGGGTGCATTGACCATCTTATACTGCACTATTCTTGTTCAGGACTCTTTCTTTTTAAAGCTGCTCTGCACCGAATAACTAAATATTATATTTTCCCTTGTCAATGGACTTTTTTAATACAAACTGGAATGAATTCAGTTACATGAAAGCAAGTCCTGTTTCAAAGCAGCCCTTAGGCTGGTGACTTGCTATGCATGATGGTACTTATCTGAGATGCAGGAGATATAGAACCATAGAATGGTTTGGGTTGGAAGGGGCCTTCAAGATCATCCAGTTCCAACCTCCGTGCCATAGGCAGGGATGCCTTCCACTAGACCAGGTTCTTCAAATTCCTGTCCAACTTGGCCTTGAACACTGCCAGGGATGGGGAATCCACAGCTCCTCTGGACAACCTGTGCCAGTGTCTCGCTACTCTCATAATGAAGACTTTCTTTCTAGCATCCAATCTAAATCTCCACTCTTTCAGTTTAAAGCCATTTCCCCTTGTCCTGTCACTACATATCCTTTGTAAAATGTCCCTCTCCAAATTTCGTGTAGGCCTCCTTTAGTATTTTTACCTCAGCTGAATTATCTTTTCTCACCAGTCAACTCAGTAACTGCTATTTCTTTGACTCAGCCAGAACTGATACTTTTATTCAGTAGAAGATGGAAATTTCAGTAGACAATTTCTATTTCTTTGATCTGTTTTGGGGGAAATTTGCACCATCAACTCCTACACGTTTTATCAGAACAATTGCAACTACCTCTGGATATGTATTTCAGACGAATTACGGCCTAAAGCATCTTAGCAAAATGTAAATAACTAGTAAAGCAGATGGGGAGAAAGAAGGTAAAAGCTGGTGAATCAAAGTAAGATTTTGAAACATAATACGGAAGCATTGCAGAAAAATAGTTGTAATAAGGCTGGTTTTTGGCTAACAACTCAGTAGTAGAAAGTTCCTCTAAGGTCAGGCATAATAAAAGCACACAAGTGTATCAAACAGATGAATGAAAAGCATAGTGAGAGGCTAATGAGGTAGTCAGCCTTTAAAAGTAGTTGGCCTTTGGGTCCTTGGAGTGTATGAAAAGCCTGAACTGAACTTTTGGATTCCTTGGTTTTTCTTTGCTAGTGACTTCATACTCCTGTTTGTGAAGTTAGAACTCCAGTGTAAGACATTTCTTGGTCTTAGACACAAGTAAATTCCATAAAAATAGCCTAGCACAAACCCTTGCCCAGGCATGAATAAAAGCTGTTTTAGTATTTGATTGAAGAGAAGCAAGGCTGAACTTGGAAGCTTTAACATGGGTCTACTGAAGCCTTCATTAGAAGGGCTGTCTAAAGAGTGTCTTTAGCATTTACACACAGTAAATGCAGTCTCAGGCAATGCAGTCATGCATAATTTTATAGCTAGAAAGGAGGTTGTCATGAAGATGAAATAATTATCAATATTAAAATGATAGTCTCTGACAATTTTTAATCAAGAAAGCATTCACATGAGAGAAAGAGAATGCCTTAAAAATAGGTGGCTCTGTGTGGTGCTGTATACCGACCTAAATTTTATGACTGGGTTTTTTTCTGCAAATTCTATAAATACTTTTTTTTGGGGGAAAAAGGGGGCAGAAGAGAGGAGGGAGGTTAGGAGGGGAGCGAGAGTGAAGTGAAACGAAGTTCCTACCTTAATTTTTTTCTGCTTCTTTTTAAATGGAATGCTAACCAATCCCTTGGCAACAAGACGCATGTTTATTTTTAATTAAAAAATAACATAGCTGAGTTGACTTCAGTTTTCCCAGCTGCTATTCTTCCATCACAACAGCTCTCTGGCCTCTTTTCCCTTGTTGATTTCTTTCGTCATTTACACTTAGCTTTTATGTGTCACATGGATTTTATGTAACATTTCCTACCATTGAAAGCAAGGTTAACAGTCTACACAAGTAGCTGGGGCTCAGTCATCTAGATTCTCATCTGCAGTATCTGAGCATGCCCTTCCTTCTGGAAAAGTAATAGGTGTGACCAGATAACTTCATTTTTTTTGATGTGCACATTCCTTACTGTTTATTTGGCAGCCAAGTGAGGAGAGATTTAAACTGCATATTGAACTTATAAGTTGTAGCTCATTAAAATAAATGGAGTGGGTTTGGCAAAGCTCATGTCACTGAGAGCACAGGTAGTGTTTGAATGTTGACAAACAGCCTTGGTTTTTTTTTTTTTTTCTGGTGATTAATTGTGAGCTGCCAGTTTTTGTGTTTGCACATTAGGTGATAAATTAGAAAATAGACATGCTTGCAATGTCTTCTCCAGTAACTTAATTTCCCCGGTCTGTGGGGTAGAACACGAAGAAGTCAGGGTGATGATCGATTTCTCAGCATGTCATGACAGAGTTGATTCCTTATATAGAGGAGAAGATGGTGTCAGTCTGTAGCAATCAATCTGTTTTTCTGAGTGGACTAAAATTTGGGGTTTGTGTGAATATTTAAGGGCCCTTGAACATCCAGGAGTATCTGGTACTTTCTGCAGGCATTTTTAAGCTAAAGTTGAGCTATACCAGTTGACATACCAGTCATCCATACCAAAAATTAGCAGCAGTTGGAGCTGACAGCACCAAGGCTATAGCTATTCCCAGGCAGAAATATAGTAGCTAGAGGAAAAGTAGTGGTTTGTTGGGTCACTGGAACCAGACCATGGAAAAAGAAATAACTATATGTATTAATAACACATAATGTTACTACTGGGACAGTCTCTGCAATGTGTAATTTTCAAGCTTTCCATATATAATATAGTCACTTTAAAAAAGCAGTTTGCATTGTTTATTCCTGAGTAAGTGTCAGCATTCTGGTGTACTATGGTATTTTTCCTCTGTGAAAGTTTAGCTTTGCTTCATCTTACCTCAGTTAGAAGCCAAAAAGGCAAGCACAAATGCATATGAATGGTTATAATCTGAAGAAATAATGTTATACAAGCAATTTAAAGGCCAAAAATGTATTTGAGAGAGATAGGAGATTTCTGGGGAAATTTCTATAATGAAAAGGAGAAGAGTGGAGAAAACACGGGGCAAGAAAGTGAAGGTACGATGCAAATGAGGTACCTGAAAATTGCTCAGAAGAGTTTGGTGTATTGAATTACTTTGTTGTCCTCTCCAAGAAGGGTGATTGAGAGGGATGGAGTAAGTGGAAAGAATCACCTTTTTTGTTCCACTTCACAGTTTCTGGAAGATGGCTCAGCAAACCGGTGGATGCTTTCTGTGTGAACTGGGATGCTGTGGTCATCTTTTGCTGTTGCAGTGGCTTATTTCCAGTTTCTAGTTTTGGCATGTAATGCTTTATCCTTCTAAAAGATGGTTTACTTGGATTACTACTGAAAGACTTTACAATAATCAGATAAAATGCAATGTTGTGGTCAGTAATCTGTCCCGAGTCCTTATAAGATATTAGAATAGTGAAAGTGTGTTTTGGGCTGACTGTCAGTAGCAAAATACTAGGTTATCTTAGTAGGGAGGCAGTATGAATTAGAAAACTTAAAAGAAAAAGGTATTTAGTACAAACTTAAAATAAATA
>JBCJKH010052584.1:3971-14000 GCA_039877255.1 Loriculus beryllinus | reverse complement strand
GGGCTTGGAGCAAGCTGCTCCAGTGGAAGGGGTCCCTGCCCGTGGCAGGGCTTGGAGCTGGAGGAGCTTTAAGGTCCATTCATGCTCAACCAGCGTGGGCTGGTGGAGAGCGGGGTGGGATTTCACTTTGCCAGTTAGTTTTCAGTGTAAAAAGCCTGATGTGGGGATGCAGGAACATCTTGTGCCCCAGTGAGGGGCAGTGGATGCAGGATGGGATGGAGGCAGGCTGCACACCGAGGCGCATTGCGGTGTGCCAGTGAACGGACACGGCATCGTGCTCCATGAGGCATCGTGCTCCATGAGGCATCGTGCTCCATGAGGCGTCGTGCTCCATGAGGCATCGTGCTCCATGAGGCGTCGTGCTCCATGAGGCGTCGTGTCCACACGCACAGACTGGGGCTGATCCACGGGGGTCACCCCGCGAGGTTGCTGCCCGTGATGCCAGCGGATGCACCAGAGCCTTTCTCCCCACACTGCCCTGAGCATCCTGGCTGCACCCGAGGCCAGATCCTGGTGTTCAGGAATGGATTTTGCAGCATCTCCCGGCTCTCCATCACCTCCAAAGGCACATCCTGGGGTGGCTGCTTTGCACAGGGGGACGAGGGAGCCTCGGCTTCCCTATTGCTGACCTTGTCCCCGTGGTGCTCCTGTCCCCGCAGATGGCCATGCTGCTGAAGCTCCAGGAAGCCGCCAACTACATCGAGTCTCCAGACCGTGAGACCATGGTGGACCCCGACCTGCAGTCGACTCTGTGAGGCCCGGACGTGCCGGCCCCCGCTCCCGCCGGGCTGCTCTCCCTTCCCTTTGGTGTGCAGGATCGTGGGGCTGGGGAGCTGGGTCCGGACGGCGCGAGGAGCATCCCCGCTCCCTGCCCGGGGGCAGGAGGATCCTGGTTTCTCATTGGGTTTGTTCTGTCTCTTCCCTGCTTTCGGCTCTGGGGCCGGGAGCCGCAGGGAGGGCTCCGTGTGGGGCAGGCCCCCCACGGGAGCTGAAGCTGGGGTGCAGGGCAGCGTGCGGCCACGGGACAGGAGTGGGGGGGCTCCTGCTCCCTCCACCCGGCCCCGGGGAGCCGAGGGCAGGAGCCGCATCCCTGCCCTGTTTCACACACCCCCCCCCCCCCCACGGCCAGGACAGCCCAATAAACCCTGCTCTGGTTATTTTATTTGGTGTGTCCCCCCCCAACCCCAATCCCACCTTCCTTTGGCCGAGTCCAGACTTTGCTTTGGTCCCTTTTTTTGTTCTGGTTCTTTGCTCTCCTGGCCTGGAGCCTGTGGCTCAGTGCCCATCGCTTCCCTGTAAGCAGCTCCCTTTCCCTTTGGATTCTTTTGCAGCTACCGGTTCCACCACTCAAACCACCTCTGTCACAAAACTGGTGCTCACTGGACAATCTCCAGTCTCTGAACCCACCTCTCGGGGCCTCACAGCTTGGCTGAGATGGGACATGGCAGCCAGGGGCAGCGGGATGCTTCCGGAGCAGCCCCTCGCCTGGTGCCTCCCCGCTCCCCAAAAGCACAAGGCAGGGTCTGGCCCTGGGGATGGAGTCTCCCACCAGGCCAGGGTCCCATGGGCATCCCCAAGGGACCTAGGACATGGAGTGGGTGCTGCTGTGCCCTCTCTGGGCAGCCATGAGGGGGACAACCTGGCTGCTGTGTCCCCGTGGTGCTGTTAGGCTGGTGCAGCCCCTTGTGTCCCCAGCTCCCCAAGGCCCTGGCAGGGTCTCGTTGTGCCCCATGTTATGCTCCGGGGATGCCACGTGTCCTCTTGGCCCTGCCGTGCAGTGTCACAGGAGGTGCCTGGCACAGAGGGGATCAGCCCCGGTGCTGCCGTGGTGCCTTAATCTCCGGCCATGCAGGAAGGGGGCACAGGGGCTTCAGGCTGGTGCTGTTGCAGCCTGCCCTGGCTGCAGTGCCCAATGGCTGTCCCCAGAGCTGGCTTGGCTGGGATGAGACAGGGGTGCTGGCACTGGCCTGAGCACGGCTAAGCTGGAGCTGTTGCCTTCAGCACCCATCACTTGCCTGTCCCCAGGTGGATGCTCTGCTGTGCCAGCACCTCCATCCCTGAGCCCAGCTCAGCTCTGCACCCCCTGCTCCTCTCTGCTGCTGCCCAGCTGGGCTCCCGCACCCTGCAGAGCCTTTTGGGGAGAGGTGACCCCAAGGCTGCTTCTCCAAGCCCATCCTGTCCCTGGGCACGGGGCAGGCTCAGCTCCCCCCTGGACCCCATCCAAACCCCAGCATCTCCTCCACGGCCCGGCCTTGCTGCCGGTGGCAGCCGCCACCTCTGCCCTTGGTGCTCTCGGCCGGGGCGCCTCACCATGCGCCCCGTGGTGCTCACTTGTCCGTCTGTCCGGCAGCCTCCTTGCACAGGGCTGTCCTCCCCACGCTGGCTTGGACGCTTGGGCTCTCTCTTCGCCTTCTCTTGTGTTGCCGCTGTGGGCTAAGGACTCGCTGTAAATAGGTCTGTAAGTCAAAAGCCCTATGTGAGCTGGTGGGGCCCGGCCCTGCGCCTCTTTTCCTCCTCTGGTTTGGTTGGATTTCATTTTTTGTACTCTGTGATAACTGTGCTGTGCTGAATTCTGTTCTGATTGTACGAGGCACCGGCTCAGCAGTCGCTCGAGGCTGGCGCTGAGGACCCGGCTCTCCCCTCCAGCCCCTCTCGCCCTCCTCGGGGCAGGAAAGGGCATGGAAAGCCTTTGAATGGGGCAGAAAAACCTTTGGGGCTGCCCCGTGCTTGGGTAGGGCCGTGCCCTGAGGGCCCCATCAGGGGAGAGCCCCACTTTATTTTCTGACACCTCCAAGAAGGCACAACCACATGGACCAAACTATCCCCATCACTGGCTCACTCGGGGCTGCGCTGCTGGATGTCCCCCAGCCCCTCTCCTGCAGGTTTGCCCCATCCTTCCCGGAGGCTGTGGCACAGGAGCAATCCCAAGGGGCAGGGAAAGGTGAGAGCGATGCTTCTGTGCCCCAGTGGATTCCTCTTGCCTCACCCTGTGTCCCCTAATGCAGCAGTTGGGGACTGAGCATCCCTCGGTGCTGTCCCATCTATGGGCTGAGCCCCTTTCTCCTTAGGGGGACACGTCCAAGGGTTGCACCAACTCATCCCCCTGCCAGCCCCAAAGGTGCCTCTTGTCTCCAGGGGTGCCTGTCACCCCCATAGGAGCCGGTCACCCCCAAGGTGCCTGCTGCCCCAAGGGTACCCAAGGGTGCCCATTGCTCCCAATGGTGCCTGCTGCCCCTGAGGGTGCTGCCACCTCCAAAGGTGCCCATGGCCCCTGGGTGCATCAGGAGCCTTCCCGAGGGGCTGGAGCAGGGAGATGCCAGCACCTCACCCTCCTGCCCCCTCGAGTTGCTGCTGCCTGGTGGCCCGAACCTTACAATTTTAGCTTTTTTCTATTAAAAAAAAAAACAAAAACAAAAACAAACAACCTTTTTTTAATTAAATAAAAGATGAAAAGGACAA
This sequence comes from Loriculus beryllinus, assembly GCA_039877255.1. Taxonomy (NCBI): domain Eukaryota; kingdom Metazoa; phylum Chordata; class Aves; order Psittaciformes; family Psittacidae; genus Loriculus; species Loriculus beryllinus. Next base: position 10,541 of record JBCJKH010052584.1, on the reverse strand, counting down.
ATTCCTGTTTTAGATGATCTGTGTAACTGACTGGGGTTTGTGTTTCCTATCTGCATGGTATTCCTGCCCAGGGGTTTTATAGCACTTTTTAAATTTCTCTTTAAGATTTTGGTCCAGATTTCTACTGCTCTCGCCTGTCTTTGCTTTCCCCTCGCATCCTCCACGTTTGTAAACTCGCTCCATTTTCTACCTGATGTTGAGACCCGACCCCACGTTGTACATAGCTGCGGGAACAATCATAGGGAACAAACACCATCTGGACTCTTACCCACCACTCCTTCTTTTTACTTCCAAGAACCTTTCAAAGAAGTCTAAAAGGAAGCCAGGAAAAAGCTTTGAGGCTATTCCGAAAGACAGCAACAAATCCAGCCCTGCACCAAGTCAGCCCCTGCTGCCCACGCTGCCCGCACCAACTGGCATGTCTCTTCTCGGTCGTCTGTCTAACACCATTGGATTCAATAAAGTTGTCTCCTGTTCTACCTGGCTCCTGGTCCTGTGTCCGACCTAACCCTCTGCAGGGAGGGATGGGATGGTTGTGCCTGTGCAGTCATCCCTGGCCTCCAAAATCCAGGAGCAGGGCTTGGAAATGCTCCTGCGTTGAAATCGTGGCTGTTTTGTGAGATGCTGGAAGTGCTTTTGAGATGGGGAACCCTCCTCTGTGCTCCTGTTGGGTCTGGCAGGTTCCATCCTGGAGTGCTGAAGGATCTGCCAGAGGAACGTGCCAAGCCACTCTCCATCATCAATCAGAAGTCCTGCTGTAGTGGGCAGATCCCCAGTGGTTGGAGGTTGGGCAGTGTGATGCCTCTCTAAAAAAGGGCAGGAAGGATGATCCCAAAGCTCCAGGCAAGTTAACCTGAGCTCAGTGCTGGGGATGGTCATGGAGCAGAGGGTCCTTGGTGAGACCATATGGCACATACTGGAAAATGGAATCAGACCCAGTCCGTATGGGTTCCTGAAGGGCTGGTGTTGTTTGACAAACCTGTTCTCTTTCTATGACAGGGTGACCCACCTGCTTAATGAGGGAAAGGCTGTGGACATTGCCTATCTGACTTTAGTAAAGCTTTTGATACTGTGTCCCATAGCGTTCTCCTGGAGAAAGTGGTTCCTCATGGCCTGGAACTGTGGATTCTTTGTTGGGCTGGAAACTGGATGGATGATAGAGTGGTGCTAAATGGTGTCACATCTATTTAACAACTGGTCACTAGTGATGGTCCTCAGAGTTTGGCCTGGGGGCCAGTGTTGTTTACTATCTTCCTTGGTGATCTGGATGAGGGGATGGAGGGCACCCTCAGTGATTTTGTGGACAACACCAAGTTGGGTGGGGGTGTTGATCTGCTGGAGGGTCGGAATCTCTGCAGAGGGATCTGGACAAGTTGGATCCATGGGCTGTGGCCAATGGTGTGAGGTTCAACATGGCAAAGTGGTGAGACTCGCTGCCAAGAGAACTTGCGGCTGCCCCTTTCCTTGAAGTGCTCAAGGCCAGTGAATGAGCCATGTTTAAACCACAACAGTACCTTTTGTCGTCCAGTTTGGGGAACAAAGGGTGGAGATAACGACGGATCTGACCAGAGCGTGTTATCATTTTGTTGTACTTGGTAGTGCCTGGTTATGATTAGGATTGATACGGTCATGAGATTGAGCTGGCGTGTGCTCCCCGTCACCTTTGTCCCGGAGCCATCTGGTGGGAACTATTCACAATTACACCGTTGGCCTTTTCTCCGCAGGAAGAGCCAACCGGTGACAGAACCACCCTCCGTCCTTTCTTTCTTCTTTCCTTCCAGTTTCCTCCTTCTCCTCCAGGATAGTCACAGTACTATCTGAGAATCGTAAAGATTTTGAATATCCTTTGAATACCCTTGAAAGCTGCCTGGTTCTTCTGCTGGGAACAAGGTGACAAAGGATGGGGACAGAGGACGGAATGGTGGACAAGGGATAGGAGAAAGAGGACAAAAGGATGGGGAAGAGGGGACAAGGAAGAGAGGAAAACGAACGTGGGACAGGGGACAGCATCGTGTGCCGGCCGACAGCAGAGCTGCCCTCGGGCTGTCCCCTGTGCTCTCACTCTTCCCAGTGGCATCGTGCGCCGCAGGAGCTGTGCCGGGAGCGGTGACGTCGGGGCGGGGGACACAGGACATCCTGTGCCCCCCCCACCCCACCCAGGGTTTCCTGACACGGGTGGGACGGGTGCGATGGCTCCCGGTGACCCTCAGCGGGTTGGGGACCAGAGTCCGATCCCGGGCAGGTCTCATCCCATGCAGGATTCTAACCGGGGGGGGCAGTTCTGGGAGGTCCCATCCCATGGGGGGTCCAATCCTCAGGGGTCGCATCTCGGGATTCCCACCCAATAGCGGCTCCTAACTTGGGTGTCCCATCCCGCGGGGGGGCCGATCCCGTGGGGGGTCATATCCCATGGGGGTCCGATCTCACGGGGGGGGGTCCCATCCCGGGAGGACCCATCACAAAGGCTCCATCCGGGGTCCCGGTGGGGGGGTCCCTGCCCCGGGGTGGGGGGTGCCATGGGTAGGACACGATTGTGCTGGGTGGGGGGGGGGCATGTCGCGTGCCAGCGCGCATGCTCCTCCCCCCCCCCCCTCCCGCCGTGCACGCGCAGGTGTGGCCACGCCTCCCCCCCCGCGCTCGCGCACGCGCGCTGCGGGCCCCTCCCTTCCCGCAGGTACCAGCGGCTGCGGGAGGGGGGCGGGGGGGGGCGGCCCCTTTAAGGGAAGCGCCCGGAAGGGTGCGCGCCCCGCCCGGCCCCGCCCCGCAGCGCACCGCGCCCAGGGAGGAGGGGGGCGCGGTCGGTGGTGGCCGCGGGAGCCCGGTGCGGGACATGGAGCGGGGCCGCCGGGCGCTGCCGCCACCGGGGCCGCGGCTGCTGCCGGTGCTGGGCGCGCTGCTGGGCGCCGCCGCCGCTTTCAACGTGGACCGCGCCTTCCCGGTGCTCAAGGAGGGCGCGACCCCCGACGGCTTCTTCGGCTTCTCGGTAGCGCTGCACCGGCAGAGCGAGCGCCCGGAGCGGAGCCTGTGAGTGAGGGGCGGCGCGGGCCGGCGGGCGCGGGAGCGAAGCCTCCGGGGTTAGGGGAGAGGGATGCGGGAGGTGTGCGGGGCAAGGGTCCGTGGGGTAGAGGGAAGATCTCGGGGTGGGGGGAGGCGGGGAGGAGGAGCGGGCGGCGTTCGGGTGTGGACAGAGGGGTTCCCGTGCTTGGGGGCACCCCCGCTGGGGTGCGGAGGTGCCGTTAAATCGTTCTTGGGCGTTTATCGCCTGCCCGGGACTTTGGTTTGCATCCTGCATAGGACGGGGTCCCCTGGGGTTTCCCCCCCTCCTCAACCATTGGAATACCGGAGCCCTCACCGCAGCCCCGCGTTGACCCGGGGCAGGAGCCCCGCAGCCGGCCCGGGACGTGGGAACGATCCGGTACCCGACGGCGGGGTCCCGGTTCGGCATCGCCCGCGCTGACGCCACCCGGAGCGGTCACGTTCTCCCCGAAACTCAGGTCGCTGCTGGCTCTGGGGAACTTGTTGAACTGTAATTCCTGCTGCCCAACAAAAGCCCTTTCAGCCGGCACATTCCCAATGCGATCCCACCGCCATCCCCTGCCGTGTCCCCTCCTGTCCCCTCCCTTCTCAGTCGGACTCCCCCGGGACAGCATTCCCGGCTCCTGTCCCTCATGGCCGGAGGTGCGAGTTGCGTGTTGGTGCAGAAGAAGGGAAGAAGGCGGCGGGGTTGGGTTGGGCTCTTCTCGCTCGAGGGCACAGGGTTTTGCTGGCTCACCCGCCCGACGTGAAGCTCCTGGAGGGCTCCCTTTTTCCCTTCACCCCCGCCTTTTTTCCCTTTCGTTTTTCCCGCCGTGTTCCTGGCAGAGGGACTGGCAGCAGCTGCCGGACGGAGGCATCTGATGCTCTGCATTCCAGAGATGCATTTCAGACTCTTGCCCTGCCGTGGGATGTTTTCTTGTTGCTTCCATCCAGGAGGGAGTGAAGCCATTTCCCATGGAGCAGCAGTGGGCCCAGTGACCTGGGGAACCCACATTTCCACCAGGACTTGCTGGCTGCCATCCATGGCTGGGTTCCCTGGCTTTGGTGCCATCAGAGCAGCTGGCGAGGGGGCACGGATGTCGTGGTCCTGGCTGGTGTCTGTCTTCTCAAGACGTTGGCAGTGGCTGTTGCTGTCTTGGAATGGGTATGGGGGTGCTCTGGCAGGCGTTTGCGATCCCCCGGCATGGGCCACGTGGCCTGAGCGTGTCTGAGCGTGATGCTGGCAGGACGTGGAGGCTCTGGGACAAGGCTTTGGAGTGTGAACCCCCCGGGGATTTGCATCCGTTTCTCCTGGGAGCCCCCGCTGCCTGCCCCATGGGGGACATGGAGGGGCTGTGGGCGTGCTGGGCCCATCTCCACTTCCCCCTGATGCCTGCATGTTGGGCAGCAGCCCTGGGGGGCCATGCAAGCGGCTCTGCTTGTGTGGCGTGGGCAGGAGGGGCCAGGGCGAGTGCAGACAGCTCCTGCCTAACCCTGGCTCGCGCTGCGGCACGTCTGGGGAGGCACCTGCCTGTTGTGGAAGTGGCAGGAGGGGAATACCGGCATCAGTGTCCTGATGGCCAGGGTTGGACGGGGCTTGGAGCACCCTGCTCTAGTGGAAGGTGGCCCTGCCCATGGCAGGGGGTTCAACTGGATGAGCTTTAAGGTCCCTTCTAGACTGACATTAAACATTCTGACCCAAACCATTGCATGGCCATCCAGCCACTGTCCTGCGAGCTGGGGAGCTCCTTCCCCTAGTGCTGGTCAGTGTTTTCCCCTGCCCATCCCTCGGCCATCGCAGGTGCAGCACGGCCACAGCCAGGGTGGGGACAGGAAAGTGACGCTTCCTGCCACCACATCCCAGATGAGGGGTACAGGCAGGGAGTTGTCCCATGGTTTTTTGGGGAGGCTCAATGTCTGGTTGCTGCAAGGTGGCTGCCAGAGGTGTTGGGATGGCAGTGTGGAATGGAGAGATGCTCGGAGCACATTCCTGAGCTCCTGAGGAGAGCCGGTCCTGGCTGGGTGCTGGCGGGAGGCCAGGCTGTGTCCTGTGACAAGGTTTTTCCCCCCCCCGCCACCCTCCTGGTGTTTTCCATGTCTCAGGGCTGTGCCCATGCAAAGATCTGTTTGCTCGCTCCTCCCCAGGCCAGGGGAAGGTGAGGTGGGACCAGTGGTGTTATCTGCTGCCCCGAGATTAAGAAACTCCTTTGGCTGCTGGTGCCGGATCCGGCTGCTTCTTGGTTTGGTTTGTGGTGGTGCCGGCAGAGCCCAGTGCTGCCCTGGGGGTCTGACCCATGGGGGTCCTGTAACACCACGAGGAAACTGAGGCACGGTGCATCTGTGCCAGGGATGCAGGCACAGATGTGGTGGCACCCACATGGGCAGTGTGCTGCATGCCTCAGTTTCCCTCCCGTGGGCAGGGGGAGCAGGGGCTCTGCCCAGTGCTTGGGGTCTTTGCAGTCCCATCTGGCTGATGGGGAGGAGGAGAGCAGCTGAATTCCTGGCTTTCCCTCCCCCTTGCCTGGTTTGCTGCCGATGCTGGGGCTGGCTTGGCTGTGCTCCCCCCAGCTTGGCTGGGCTCCTTGGCAGGCGTAGGGGGGACGGATGTGCTGTGGTGGGGCTGGCGCCCAGGGGGTCATCCATCCATCCATCCATATCTCCCACCATCCCTCGCTGCCTTCAGGAGCAGTCTCCCCCTCTCCTGCCTCCTTTCCAGCACGGGCATCAGCAGATTTCCCCGCTTAGGAATCCCGGAGGGACTGATCATTCCAGGGCAGATGGAGTGGCACTGGGGGGGTTGGTTGGGGCTGGCCTGGAGCTTTGGGGGAGGGTTATGTCAGGGACACCATCCGGCCGCCCTTCTTTGGGAGGGTGGTTGGGGCCCAGTCGTAGAGCTGAGCTCTGGAGCATCATTGCCAAACCATCCCGCAGCCCCCCCAGCTCAGTCGGCACCAGCAGGGAGCACCCACACCCGCACAACATCATCCCATGTTCCCTGCTTTACCAGGGCAGATTAGGATGGGGCACGGCCTTGCATTCCTGCCTCCCTCTCTTCCTGGTCTCCCCCTTGTGCTGCTGTTTGTCCATAGCTGCCTTTGCTCTGCACTCTGAGCCCTGTCTCCTCATTTTACCCTCATCCATGTGGGGTCTGTGTGGTACAAGCTGGTCCAGGCCTCCCTGCAATGGCAGCCCCAGCATTCCGGCTTCTGTTTTTCCTGCACCTCCACATGGCAGCATGGGTTGGGGACCCGGCCCTGCTCTTGTGAGGTTTGGAAGCCCCCAGCATCCTGCCCCTCCGGGAGCAGAGCCTGCGGGTGGGCTGCTGTGCCGGGAAGTCTTGGCTGGAGGCAGCAAGATGCTGGATCTGCTTGGCCAGGGTCTGCTCCCATCCCCAGGATCAGTGGGCCACAGCCATGGGGAGGGGTGGTGTCTGGGAATGGTCCAGCCGAGGCAGGACCACCGGGGGAGCCCCTGGCAAAGGGTGAGTGTGTGTCCCTGTGCCCAGGAGCCATGGTGATGGTGGGGCAGAAGGGGGCAAGACAACACCACCATGCC
>JBCJKH010052583.1:27341-40150 GCA_039877255.1 Loriculus beryllinus | reverse complement strand
AACTGATAAGTAGAAGTATGGTGTGAAATAACTCATTCATGTTTAGTGAGGCCACTAAATCCTGTTATCTAATCACAGACTTATGACACAAACATTGTTCTTTAAAGATAAAGATACTTTAGAAGACTAGCGTGAAACAATTAACTCATGTTTAGTGGGGCCACTACATTCCACAGACTTACAACGTAGACATTGTTCTTTTTTTACAACCTAAGTTAAGCTAAAAAGTACTTTAACATTTTTTTTTTCAGGCACCAGCTCCTCTTATATCTAGCCCCTCCCCCCCCTTCTTTCTTTTATCTTTACAAATTCTTTTGCTATGTGACTCCATTTTGCTCAAGAGTTCCGGCCCTTCTTTAACTTGTCTGATCTTGTGTCTTTAGCGAGCTTTGTTTCTGTTATCGTAAACTTGTACAGTTATATCCACATAACTACACCCATGATTTGCGAAAGCCAATACATTTATGTGTTTATCACAAAAAAGAAGGGAATTATAACTATGAAAACTGAGCCAGACAACTAACTTGGGCCTCACCCTTTTCACATAATATTTCTGTTTAAAATTAAAGAGTTCCTTTTAGAAATTTAGTCATTCGAAAGAGAAAAGTCACTGCTAAAGTGTCAGTCTGCTACCATCTAGATATCTGATTATAGATTCTAGATCCATCAGCTTCTAAGCTTCAGAGGAACGAGAAACAAGGTTCATAAAGAAAGGCTTTTACACCAACAAGTACAGATGTAAAAGAAAAAATTTCAAGAAAGACAAAAGACAGTAAAATTAACCTAAAATGCATTAGAAGCAGTTTCTTTACAATGTGATTATGTTACTGAGTCTGAGCACCTAAAATGAAGGGATAGTTAGTCCTGTGGAACACAGGGAATAAGTCATTAGCACTTGGATACCAGGAAGAGACAACAGGAAAAATTATAATAATCCATAAAAAGACTGCTTCTTCCAAGTTTGTGATTTTTAATATAAAGCAGAATTAATAATTTCGGTTCCAAGGCACAGATTTTGAAGTATTTTTGTATATTTCACTTGAAGTTCAGGATTCAAGTAAACTGACAATTTTCTGAAAAATACTCTCCTGTGTTTTAATAAGATATTTTCATAAAGCATTTTATGCCACTGATGGGAGTGCATAACATTATGGAATAAAAATCCAGTAGAATCTACCATTACAAATGCTTCTCCACAGACAACCATTTGCCATCTGATCCTGGAACTGTAAAACAAAATAGACCTGTTAACAGGGAAAAGAATGAGGTTTTTTTCTATTATACTACTAACAGAAAAAAAGAGCAATTGACAAAGAGCTGATTAGGTGTTCCATGCTTTCCCTCATAAATTTGTTAAAAATAATTCAGTAAATTTGTTTTTTAAAGTGACCTTTAAGAGCATTAACTTTTTTCTTTAGAATTCTGAATGTTATTTTCTATTGTACAAAACACGTTGTATAACAAGTGTTTTTTTTATTTTTTTAATGTTATGTTTGACTATGTTTAAACACTATTACAAAACAAGATGTGAAGTTTTGGCTTTTCATGCAATATTATTTAATGCTTTTTGTTAATCTTAAACAGGAATACGCAAACACTATCTATTGATTTCTATACAGCTCTTATGCAGACTGGGGTTTTTTCCATAGCTCAATTATTTTACTTCACTTGGTTTTACATTCAAGGTTGATGTTATTCGCAGAATGTGAACTTCAATCTCTGATAATGAAACAAGGTCACTTTCAAACTCATTTCTTAAAAGACGCCTGGCCTGATTGTGTTTGTAACTCTTATCTTTTATATTTCCCTTGATCTGTTTACTCTGCTTTTGTTGTGATTTTGAGCAGCTATAATTTTAGGATGAAGATCTATTATTTCTTCAATTGTAGTGCTCTGTGTTGGTCTCTGAAAAGTTAATCTCATAGTTTTCAACAGAAGGAATGACATGAAATTTTAAGGTCGACTGATGTATAATGCTGGCTAGAATACTTCCAAACATCACTGAAGGTATAACTGTACTGCACATTTCAGAACACAATAAAGACTCAGAGACAGCTTTAAGAGGTCAGGCAATAGATACAGTCTAATATCAGCAACATAAAGTTCAATTGGTTTGGTAACTTGTTTAAAACTAGTCTGTTATAATGTATACTATATACTATTATACTATATACTAAACCAGCTTTTATTATTTTGCTCTCCATACTCAGCCAGTTTCTTCCACAGTTCAGTATGCCCATTTCATGTACCATGTGGCTACAGGAAGAAATAAAACTATTTGTATCTAATTTAGAAATATTGTCACATTTTGAAACAAGCAATGCAAACATTTGCAACAACTTAGCTGTGTGTCCTTCAGTACCTCACTGTGTGAAAGACCCCCCCTAAGAGAAGGCAAACGGAATTGATCTAGTTACGGTTGGAGAGAGTGGCTTCCTTCAGTGACCTGGAAGATAATTACAGAAAAGATGCACTCTACTGAAGCGAAAAGCAAAAGGATAACAATTAGTGTACACAAACTGCAGCATCAAGAATTCTTACCACTAACAGAATTACAGAATCATAGACCAGTTAGGGTTGGAAAGGACCTTAAGATCATCTAGTTCTGACCCTTACGCTGTGGGCAGGGACACCTCACCCTAGACCATCTTGCCCAAGGCTCTGTCCAACCTTGAGCACTGCCGGGGATGGAGTATCTACCACTTCTTTGGGCAACCTGTTCCAGTACCTCACCACCCTCACAGTAAAGATCTTGTTACATCAAACCTGAACTTCTTCTACTTAAGTTTAAGCCCATTACCCCCTTGTCCCACCAGTACAGGCCCTTCAGCACCCTTGTAAGCCCCTTTCAGATAATCTTAAGAGGGACAGTAGCAAAGTAAAGAAACAGGTTTCCCAAGACAATGAAATCTCCAGTTTTAGAGATCTTCAAAGTTCAGCTGGACAAGACCTTTTGTAACATGATCTTTCAGTAACGAGTTGGACCAGGTGACCTCAAGAGATCCTTAACCAAACCAAACTACTCTGTTTCTGTGTTTATTCTGTGAGTTAATTCTTGTTTCAGCAGCAGGGTACTGCGATAACTGCAGTGAATCCTTACATGAGAAGAAAGATGCAAAAGAATAAATGTTACTTAACCATAAATGGGAAGAAGATATATTTAAAAGCTTAATGCTAGCACTGAGTTTTCCAGTAAACATGATTTTTGCCTTTATTAATAAAAGGTAACAGACTTTCTATTGCTCCAATAGTGAAAGAGAATTGAGTTAGGAAAAGTCTTGGGAATTTACCAGATTTTTTCAGAAATGAGGATTTAAGTGGCATAACAATGGTCAAGTAACAGGAAAACATTATTTAAATTAGCTTAAGTTAAACTGTAATTAAATTGGTAGGGAGCTGCTGTATTTGGTTAATTGAATTACCTGTGCCTTTAGAATAAATTGCAGAGTGGAATAATGCAAATGTAAAATGATAACAGAGATTCCAGACTGCAAATAGAAATTGTGGTGGTCAATCATCACTAAAGGTGTGTGAATGTATATTGCTCAGTAAAAACAACAACAACAAAGAGTAACAGGGAAACAATGAACATGGAAGCAGACTCCATTGAGAAAATATATAAAATTAACCTAATCTGACCCAAGACTGAGGAGAAAGCAGCCATTAACACCAACATTTTGAGTCTCCCAGCAAAAAGGAAAATGAAAAAGCAGATTATGGGACACCCATCCTTGAAGAATTCATGTTTCTGTTACAAAAAAACTCAGGAATAAACTGTTAACAAAATAACTTGCAAAATGCAGAAATTTTATATGCTCTTTCAGCTAGTGATTAGATTATCCTTTTTCCATTTCATTTTTTTTTTTTTTGCCCCCTTCTCCAATACGGCTATGAGACTTTATCTGCAGAAGTGTCTAATTCTTTTATCAGTCTAACTAAGCTCTTGTCTCAGAGATATCTTGTGGCAATGAAAACTGCAAGTTAATTATGTATTCTGTAAAGATGTATTCTCTTTCATCAATTTCAAATCAGTTGCTTTTCAATTTCAGTGTCTTTGCTCCTGTATTATGAATTTCTGTACATCTCCTTTCTCTATTAAGTGTTATTTAAGTGCAAGATATTTCATTATTATATGTTTAGTATGCATTATCATCTCTGTAACAAGATCTTTTTGGTACATCTGAGTAAATATTATTGTTACTTGGCCCTCAGCAGGACAAAACCCTTTTATTATTTGAATGTTGAAGATTTTCTCTTCTAAGCTGCCTGCTTAGCTCCTTCTAGTGTAAAATATTTGCTGTTTAGAAGTTACAGTGGATTTAGTACTTGATGCTGTTTAGAAATAGTCTGAGACATTTGTTTAATAATAGTGAAATGTTTAGGTATGTAGTCATAAACTCATTTTAATTACTATATTGCCTGCAAAAATAGATTTGCCTGATGACATGAACCAATCCTGTACTTTATACCAACTGTTAATATACCATTAAATACATCCAATAATAATTTTATAAGCCCAGTTGTGTATCTTGAAGTACAGTTAATCTCTAAGTTAAAAGTTCTTTAATGCAATTTAATAAATTACAAAAAATAATATCATTAAAATGTTTATTTGCAATGGAACTGATGATTTAAAAGCAATTATTTTAATTGTTATGTTGTGCCTGCTTCAGTTATGAGATTCAGTCTCCTGAGAAAAATAAAGGGCAAATCCAATTTGGCATATATACATAATTTCTTCTCAAGCCAACAGACGTGTCATTCAACTCAACGTCTGCTTGGCTTTTACTTGTAGTGATAGTTCATGTATGTGAATTTATATGAAATGATCAAACAATAGGTTGAAAATTTCCAAAACCTAGAGATTTTCCTATAAAAAAAAAAATAATTATGAAACCTGCTTCGGTTTATTAAACAGAAGATGCTATTAGAGGTAAAAAACACCGTGCATTTGGGCATCAGGTAAAAAGCAGCAAAAATGTCTGAGGCAATTCTATAAATAAAGATGCACTAAGCAAAGAATTGAGAGTTTGCTTAATAAGTCAACTGTAATATCTAGGTCTATCATGCTGAAAACAGAACTTGAACATAAAACATAAAATACACATAATTAATTAATGCAGGAAGCTCTAAGTGCATGACAGCTCTAGCTAAATAATGTGTTTGCATATATTCAAGCATGTTTATGTTGAATCCTTCTAATATTTATATTGTTATTTTAAAGTCAGACAGCATCTATCTGACATGGCAACAGCATCACCATCACCAATTCATCAATTTATGCTCAAACAAAGATATCATGAACTAAAAAAAAAAAAAAAAAAGCAATTTTCATAAATACTTTTATGTGAATTTTAGGTAAAAAGAAAGATATCCAGCTAATTGCCTTTTGTCCCACAAACTGATTAAAATAGCCTAGCTCCAACTTTGTGAAGCTTGTAACATCTAACTTTTCATGAGAAAGATCTTAACTTGTGATTCAAATTCCTTATCTGACCATCTAGAAGCTAGATGTCTCCTTTTCTAGCCACTGGACCTCCAAGAGGGCAATTCTTCTCAAATCTGTTTTAGCTGTTAACATAGGTCAAATGAAGTGTCTTCTAGATACAACTTCTTGGCTCTGAAAAGTAGCCCAAAATGAAAAACTGATATGGTTATTATTTTTTACTTCTAGGGTATTGTTTAGTGAATCTCAGACTACATGCCTGCTTGTAGGTACATAAAACTGCTACTTGTATATTTTCACGCCTTCCAGTATCCACTCGCAGAATCCACCCCTGTATCCACGTCTGCTACCAAAACCCTGCCACTCAAATCCTATGCAAGGTGACTTGATTGCTGTGTATCTACTGGATTATGAAGAAAAGGTGCTTCTACATGGAGAGAAGTTACTCAATTTCCTGCTACCCATTACTAAGTTTCTGGCTACTGTGGCAGTGAAAATTGGACAGTGATAACACTTTCATCTTTTTTTTTTACACTCATCACAAATTTCAGATGTTAGGTAGTGAAGCAGCCTAGAGAAAAAATTAGTCAATTACTTCTTTCTGTTCCTTTTCTTCCAAAATAAATGGAAAGGTTTATGGTCAATAAATGCCACATCTTCAGTATTTTTTGCCTCCTGTACCTATCTATTTTTCATCAGGTCTGTTTTTTTAAATGAAGTAATTTTAAATCACAGCCATGACTCAAGTACAGTATCAACCGTGTGTGCAAAATATGGTCTAATTAATAAACATGTAATTTCTATGATTTCTCATACATTTTCTCTGGAGTCATATACTGAAAACAACAGTAGCGTATAGCATGCCAAGTTGTTTCGCTGACTTCTAAATTACCTTTATACAGCAAGAAGGGATTAAAAGTTTACATATCCCATTCCAAGGGGCAATTTGCATCTGAGATAGGTATACATTAGTCTTTAATGAATATAAGGGTGTATTTTAAAGTAAAGAATGAAGAGGGAAGCAAAGAAGAAATACCTCTAAACCTTTGTTGTGGTTTAAACCCAGTTTCTCCCCTCCCCCCCCCGCCCTTCCTCCCCGTTCCCAGAGGGATGGGGAGGAGAATCGAAGGATTCCTCAATCCCACGGGTTCAGATAAGAACAGCCCAGTAACTAAGGTACAACACAAATCACTGCTGCTACCAACAATAATAATAAGAAAATAACAAGGGAAGAAAGTACGATACCACCCACTGAAAATGAGCCCGACCAGGAAGTGTCTCTCCTTCCGGGTCCCTTCCAGTTACATCCTGGGCATGACGTGCTGTGGCATGGAATACCTCTTTGGTCAATCTGGGTCAGGTGTCCTGTCCCTGCTTCCTCCTGGCCTCCCTGGCAAAGCATGAGACTCACAAAGTCCTTGGTCAAAGTAAGTATCAGCATTATCAGCACTGTTCCCAGGCTGAGTCAAAACACAGCTACACCAGCCACCAAAAAGGAGAAAAAAACCAACTGCTACTGCTGAACCCCGGACAACCTTGTAAGAAAGTACTACTGAAAAATAAACAAACAACCTCCCCCCAGAAAAAACCAAAACAACCAAAAAAAATCACTAGAAAATCATAAGTTTTGGGGCATTTTGTGCTTATGGTAGTAGAAACCTTATTTTAAAGCTCACTTAACTTTGAAGACAGTACCAGTGATCCGGTTTACATCTGTAGATACTGCATTAGTTTGAGAAGCTGTTAAAGGCTTAGGGAATTATTGTGAATTAAAATCATTACTCTTCTTCCTAATAGTGCTCAGAAAAATGTCTGCATAAAATAAGTAATATTTGAAAAATATTTCAAAACTTTTTACAGAAGTAAATAATCATGACAAAAAAAAATGCTAGACTGAAAAATCCATTTATCTATACTTGGGTTACAGTTTAAAACAGGGGACATACAATGGCATACCCATTGCTGAATATTTACTTGTCATTTTCATGCATTTTTTTATATTTAGCTGAGTACATGTTTCAAGGCTTGACAATTTATAAGAGCAAAGTAAGAATGTGCAGGAGTCAAAGACTACACCTTCTTAATTTACAGTTTCTGTCACCTAACTATTTTCCTATGTCCCCCCAGACTGTCTTTGATCATACTAAAAGAACATAACGCCTGTAGGGATACAGAAGAAAATGAGGAAAATGCAAGCGGGAGAAAACTGGGGTGGGGGGAGAAAAGGGAGAGAGAAAAGGGGAAAAAAGGAGAAAGGGGGGCAAAAAAGGGAAAACAAGGGCAAAGAGGAGGAAAGGGGGGAAAGAGAGGGGAAGCAGGAAAGAAAAAGGGGAAAAGAGAAAGGAAAACAGAAAAAAAGAGACAGAAAACTGTAACTTCTTAAAATAATTGACTTGAAAACTCAAATCAAACTATATGCAACATTTTCTTAATCTTAGCTGCATTTTAAAACACAGGAATCACAAAACAGAACGCAAATGCCACTCCTGTTTGAACTGCAAATCATTCTTTTCAAACAAGCCAGAATAATTCAGGAGTATGTTTCAATTTGAAATTAGAAATAATCACAGCCTGTTTGCATAGCAAAGTAAATTTGTTCCATTAATATCAGAATTCCTTCAAGTCTGACCCACACTCCTCCAAAAGACTTCAAACATCATGCCACATTACTTGCATTACACGCCTGTGAAATAAGAAATGCACCTTCGTCATTTTGTAGGTGAAAAGCACAGAAACAGAGGATGAGGGCATTGACTGAGATATATAGTAACTAAATGTCTTTTAAAAATTGACATTCAATCTTTATGGCCTTCGAGGTATTGGAAGAAATTCCCAACTTTTAAGAATTTAAAAAGGGAGATCAACATACATATGCAGGAATTTTAAGTTGGAAATTAATTTCAATTAGTCTATTTATTTTACCCAAAAACCCTGGTATTAGATTTCACCTATGTTAGACTATGACATTGCTTAGAGCTGCTCAATTTCAATCTCACAAAAATCTTTTATTTTCTTTTTTTTTTTTTCACCTTTATAAAAAAGATGACAGGCATTTAACACTCTTTATATCTGCACACACTCTTCGGAAAACTTCACCTTGCACACATAATAAAATTGGGTGCTTAATTCTCCCCCATTCTGTCTGTCTGTGCTCACAATGGAAATGATAATTACTCTTTATTACTTGTGTCAAGAGTCCCTAACTTTACAGGCTTTTCCTAAAAAACCAAACAAGTATTTCTGGCATGTCGGGTTTTTTTAAGCATTTAAGATTCTGAGGCTTGTTAAACAGCTAATAATTTAAAACTTATTGAATTTTCCCTCTGAGATTCGTAACTTCTGCAATAAAGGATACAGAAAACAAAATGGAAAAAAAATATTCAGGATTTCCTATCCAATCTTATCTCTTTTATATATATATATATATATATATATACACATACATACAAATACTTCCTTAACCCATGATATTTTGAACACTGAAACAGACAAAAGCATTCTCATTGAGATGGCTTCCAGGGTGCTGATAGTCTAAATCGCTGAACCAAAAAATGTTACTTCAGCTGGCATTAGCATTCTGTAAGTTGACATGCACCATTGAAGCAGTACTCATTTCATCACATATCTATCCAGTTGCAATTTTATTATGCTATTATGCAAAGTAACATATATTCACAGAAACAGTAAGCTAGTTTAACAAGTGGTAATAAAGCATGTCCTTTATACAAACAATTACTATACAAATGTTCATAATACACCTCCAGGAATGCTTAGCATTTCTCCTTTCTTTCAGTGTCTTTCTATTATTTTATTATTCTTTGGACCCAATCTTGTGAATTGATTGTAAAAGGTGAACAGCTCTTAGGGAGTGCTGATACTTTCGTTTGGACTTGGAAAGAGCTTTAATTAATGTGCAAGTTGCATTTGATTTTAAATGCATGTCAATGATCTGAAGTACAGAATTACAATTTGCGCTCCTGCAACTTTTATCAGGCTGTGGTTGTGTTAGAGTGGCACAAGAGGCATTTCTTCTTATAGAATGTTGATAGAAATAATTTTCCTCGATATCCATGAAAATTTGAAAGCAAGAAAAAGTAACTAGAATATACTAGATAATACCTCTATGATGAAACTGAAAGTACTTCACCTCCTTACCAGATTTTTGCTTCATTTTTATACCCTAAAAACGTAAAATGTAAAACGAGACCTTCTGCTGTTCTGCTGCTTTCTGCAATTAATGTGCATTTTATACAAATGGAAAGCAACCTTGTGTCAAGAAGAGATCTATGCATTTTCATTCTTCCTTGTTTGCTTTGCACTATGGATCTGGACCCCAACAGCAGCACTGTAAATTACTGAGATATTTCTGATGTAAGCATTGTCATTGACTGTGACTGGCAGGAGGGTCAAGAACACTACCTGGACTCCCAAGCCCTGAACCAGTCACCCCAGGGCCCTGAAGTCCTTCTTGAGTACCCTCACGCTTCTTGACGAGATTTACTCATTGCCCGCCTGGAAGACTAATAAAAGGTAGTTGCAGGGCTGTACCAGATGAGTGAGTTCTCTGGTAGAGTCCCTTACCCAGGCCTCAGGGTATTTTAGAGGTCTGCACACAATACTGCCGTTCACAGAACTTTCTGCTCAGGACCAATTAGTCTTCCTTCTTAGAATTAGAGCATACGGATACAGGCAGAGAAACACAGCTATTTCCTTCTTTGTGCATTTCTTAATGAATGTTTTTCTTTAATATTTGCTGCTTTACATTTTGCTACACCAAACGTTCAGCATAGTACACCCCCTGACTTTGAGTTCTCCTTTTTCATTCAGTCAAAATACTGTGTAACACCAGAAGTGAAGTTAAAGTGAGAAGAGTAGAGGGAAATACGGAAGAAAAGGTGCCAAATGCTATGAACTCCAGTTAAGGAGTCCAATGAAACTTAACATCTACATGCATAAAGGGATTACTGAATAATATTAAAACAGCCATTTTTGTCTCTTCACAAGGGTTTGTGGAACGATTGTCAAGGAAGAAAAGCAAAACATGGGTGGTGGTCTTTTTTTTTTTTTTTTTGGTTCCTTTTTTTGTTTGTTTGTATTTTTGGTTTGTTTTGTTTTTCTGTTTTTTGTCAGAATCTGAGTTTACACAACATGTGTCAAGAGGCATTAGTTTTAGTAGCCTGGAGTTAGTTTATATATGAACCAATTCAGTTATCAGATTCTGTTACTAGATTTGGTGAAATACTGTACTTCTAACAGAGGTGAAGGTTTGGGAAGATAGTTTTCATATAAGAACTCAAAATGAGAAAAAAATTTTGGAAGCATTTATAATAAATAATGTGAGACAGTAAGGCAAGCTGAGGTTTCAGAGTTAGGGGCTCGTTATTTTGAAACTTTGATCAGAACGTAAAAGAAGCAAATAGAAGTTGTGTTACAGAAAACAATGAAAGCAGATGGACAGCTGTAACTAGTAAAGATAGGTCAGCTAAACACTATTCCTTTATGAAACCTGTCTTTCTAAGCAGGCAAAACAGATTAACTTTACACTAAAAATATTTTATATTTGTATACAACAAACAAACAAAATATACATTTAAGATTCTTTCTTGATAAAAAAACATTAAAGCATTTCCATAAAGCAAAATCTGTACTTATCTGCTCTCATATTCATAATTTTCTTGGCTTGGCAGGAAGATGAATAACAGACTTTAAATGCTTCACCTTGTGAAAACAAGTCCTGAACAGGAAACACAGGCATACCGTTTTCACATCCCCAAATTATTCATTTTCTATATACAAAACAAGCTTTGGCCATTTATCTTGCAATATAATGGTAACACATGATTTTGCTTGTTCAATATTTCCTTTATATTACCTCAACAGCATGAAAATAAAAAATGCAATCTTACCACAACTTCATCTTGCAATTATCTTACAATCTCTGAAGTCATCATAGGCTTTAGAACAAAGAGAAAACTATCACCCCAAAACTGCATGCTGACACACAGGTCAGAGTGCTATCTAAACTTAATATTATGAAGAAAATTAAGTCATGTTACACACTGACATACAATGCTTAGAAATACTTAGACCATTTAGTGATGAAATTGCTCCCATGGTCAGTATGTATGAGCAGTAAAAAAACATTCTTGAAAAGATAAACTTTATAGAAGAATGAAAATAAAGGATAAAGCATCGAACTTTTATACAGTAATTACGGAGAAAATAAAATTTCCAAGAATTCAGACAAGTATCAGGAGATTCTGCACCTGCCTCCTTCCCCCCCCAAAAAAAAAAGTGTAACTGATAAAGTATTTTAGAGCCCAGTAATCTACAAGTCACGTAACATGTTGTAAATAACTCTATGTCAAAAGAAAGACAGAAAATAAAAGAGTCTAATTCAGATGTCTGGGTTTGTCATCGGCTGTAATATCTGACAAAAGATTAAAATCCAGATTACCCAACAATAACCCAATGCCATTAAAAAAAAAAATGTTGGTATGGTCAGAACTTATAAATGTGACATAGAATTCAAGTTCAGCAATGCAATAATAGAAGGTGATATGAAAGAAAAGCTTTGCTGCCACAGGACAGTTTATTCTAGAGCACAGTGTCTCAAGACAGTTGTGTCTATTCCCATAATTCTTAAACATAAACAGACTTATGCAAAAGAAGAGGTAACACCTCCAGCTTAAGGCATGTCAAAGATGCCATGAATTTTGTTGTCATACTTAGCATCTGTCATGCCTACAACAAGTATTCTATATCAGAGTCATCTGTACATTAACAGCAAAGTCATCTGTACATTAACAGCAAGTCTGACACTTTGAATTTGTCATACGTGAACAGCTCGTCTAATCTATCTGGCTTCAAATTACTACAAACTGGTGGTAATACCTGGGTCCAAAGCCTGCATGCTTTCAGATGCTTTAACTTTTCTTTGAGAGGACTGAAAAGGTGGATTCACTATCTCGAATTTCAGAGCAGCTTGTTTCACACAAGAGTCAGTAGGCCAGATAGAATCTAAAGGACTGAGAAGAGTAGAAAATTACTGAAAAAGAAGTGTAGTGTAAAATCCCATGAGACTAGCCTGAGAGCTCAGAGAAAAAGACATCATTTCAATAGCCAATTTAGAACTGGGAATGCATATGCTGCTTTAATGATACAACTACAATTTTCCCCCCTTTGAGAAAACAAATGAGTTACTGATCCTCTAACTGTTTCAGGCTGCAAAATCATAATTATTGGAACTTTAGTCAATTCTAGTTGAAACTGCTTTTCATTACTGTGATTCGTAAACAAGAAGTCCGATAGGGAAATACTGATCCTTTCCAACCCTACCTATTCTATGATTCTAGGATCTCTG
>JBCJKH010052583.1:13919-26495 GCA_039877255.1 Loriculus beryllinus | reverse complement strand
TCTTATTGGTCCAGCTGATTATCACTTTCAGTTTCCTGGGAAATGAAATACATGTTCCAGTATGAGACTTTCTGTTTTCTTCTGTTCTTGCCTGTACAGGAAAATAAGAATCCTAACAGAATTTGTAAAAACAAGTTTTCTTGCCCTTCACATCTCTTGTTCAGTGTCACATTTGCTGTGCTACCAACACCAAGTGGCACAATTTCTTATTCCACGCATGTATTTAGGCCCACACGTACCTGTGTGTTCATGAGACCATTTCTCCAGGAAAGCTTCATTTTCCTTGTGCATTCAGTGGTCTTAGCATAAGAAGCAACCATCAGTTTTCCTTGAGAGAAACAAAGTGAGGCTACTGTAACAATTTCCAGTCATGTTTTTTGCCCCAAGCAATACAACGCCTGCAAAATAGCCTCCTGTGACCTATGGGGACATCACTCTAAAATAGATATCTTAAAAATTACTTTCACAACTTTCACAAGCTGCAGAAGCTTACTAAGTTACAATACATTACTAAGAATAACAAAGAATTTGGAGACGTTACAGAACACAAGGCAGCAGTAAGCTAGTTCATGTAGTTCACTAAGGCTGAAGTCAGGTTACTTCTCATTCTCTTGAGCTAAGAACATGTACTTGAAGAACTAACACAATAGAGTTAACACAGAAAATTGTCAGGATCTGTTAACTGGATTAGGAAACCATCCCACTGGCTCCAACCATTCTACAAGAACAGCATTCTTTCTGCACAGTATTTAAGGCCTTACAAAGCACAAGTGCATCATATAATGAAGAGCCCAAAGGCCTTCCAGGATTTGCCTGCACTGGAAGACTTGGTTTCTTCAAAGTACATGCACCTTTTCAGCAAATGCACACGTAATACCACTTCAGAAAAGTTTGTAATTATACAGCCAGTAATCAAAAGAATGTATGACAGTTTTACAGAGGTACAAACTGTGTCCTATGGTACCAGCATATTCTGAGGATTTTTTATTTTATAGTTATTTTCACAAGTAAGATATGTTACTGCAAAAAGGAAAACATCTACCTCACCACCCCCCCCAAAGATTCATATGTCCATCTGCTTTGGCAAGACACTGTTAGAGACAGGAGACTTTCACACAATAATATTTATTGCTTTTCTAATATGTTTTCTAAAAAAGAAAAAGTGAAAATTAGTATCTTTATATACTTTCAGCTGACACTGAAATAAAAAGAAATGCACAGAAAGTTCTCTGGAAGTTTTATACAACTTAGACTGGTTAAACAATTTGAATTATTTCCAGTATTTTCTACCTCCAAAAGCCTTCATCACCTTCTAGAAAACCCTGAAGTCGAAGATCTACCTTTTTTGTAGACTGACATACAACTTCAGGTTTTGGAACAAAATCTCCTCTTGAAAAAACCTATGCTAGGAAAAAGAAAAGAAAAAAAAACAACACATACTTGGAGGGATTTTTTGTAGTAAAGGGGTCCTCCTGGTTTACTCTTCTTTTTTTGAGCAAAGCAAACCAGGTGTGTAAGTATTGGCTGCTCTTAGATCCATGTAACAAATACAATAATTTGTTGCCGTTCCAGTGACATAAGGACATCTGTATGACTTGAAACTAAATGAAGAACTGACCCTAGACCATAAAATTAAATTTCATTATTTCATCACACACACTTTGCAGATTTCTTGTTACAGCCCTCTGTGCATGTAAACTGTATCAACATAAAACCCAAGTGACTAAAAGCAAGATATCTAGTGATGAATACAAAGCTTCTTATTAGGTCTTTCTGCATTCCATGCAGCTAGATCAGGTTACAACTAAAGCAGGCAACACACAGAATGTAACCACCTTCAGATTAGGAAAGGAACAAAAAGAACACTTCCATTCTTACTTTTGTTCTATCCTTTTGTTAAATGCCAGGTACGAATCCTTTAGTTAAGGCCTACAGTCTTCTGGGCAGATGACAGAACTTCCGTTAACAGATCTGACAGAGTAACATTCTCAGAGTCTTCAAGTAGGATACCTGATATCTATAGATAGGTATGAGCTAAGGATTGCTCAGCCATAGTGAGATAAGGAGAGCTCTTGGGACATAACAGGTGTAGGATTTCAGGTCCCTGCATGAACTGCAATTTAAAAAAAAAAGTAACATTTAGAAATATTTACATTTAGAGGCAGCTCAGTGTTTGCAGGATCATCATTTTAGACTAAGTTGTTCACATTTTATTCAAATGCTGCTTACATCCAAGTCCTTTTGACAGATGAGGCTCATACCATTTTAGAGTTAAATGTCTGTTTTCAATTCTGTATTTGAGAAATCCCTAAAATGGCTACAGTCTCATTCACACTGAAAATTTAAAATTCTGATAAATCAGTTCTGTGACTCAGTTTTTAATTTTTTAGTCCTGTAGTCACAGAGTACCTAATATTTCCAGTATTTCATACACAAATTTTTAAATATTTGAGAAAAGACTGTTTCCTAAATTGGCCAGAAACTTCTCCTAAAAAATATTTCATTCTATTATTTGGTTTGTACTACTTTACTTCTCACTCAGCTGAGAAATATTTTTAAAATTACACAATACACCTTAATCCACTATTGTCTCTTGTAAAAGTTAGGCATAGGTCTTAAGTCTTAATTTACACTGTAAAGATGTTAATTCTTCATCCTAATGCCATCATCAAGCAAATAGCTTTTCTTTGCATCTGCTATTCACTACACTGATGCTTACATTTCAGAAAACACACTGAGTTCTTCTCCTGAAATATTCTGGTGGAATTGCATAAAGTTCAGAGTACTCTCATGCTTTACTGCATTCAGCTGGATCTCAGAATATTGCAGAACGATTCCTAGTATAGCCAGTCAAATAATTTCTTCTCTTTCATTATTTTTTCCAGATTGCAGCTGTTTCAAGTTGACAGTCATTGCTTCATTTCCACCTATCCCCTGCAAATCCATGGGTATACTTTTAAACAAAATCATTGAGAAAAATGTACAAATACCCTTTAGAAGAACTAATGGGTAAGTACTACAATTCATTAGGGGTTTTTGTTTTGTTTTGTTAGGGCTTTTTTAAATATAAATACTCCAATTCATTTTCCCAAGACAACTTGTCATTTTTTTGCCATTGAACAGATAGGTACTTAGTAGAAATGTACATCAGTAATCTCACTAAATACAGCTAAAGTAGCCTAAGTTGAAAAATGCTGTAACTTGAAATCTGAAGACTTCTAGCTACATTTTCACTGAGAAAAACCAGCAAAATGACATCCTTTGTTTGCAAAAACTGCTTCATGGTAAGAGAAATTATCTGCCCACATCACAGGAGAGGAGAGATGAAGGTCAAGAGATTAATTCTAGTTGCTGCAACATATATTCTGCAACTGACTTGTAGCTGTGTGATCTGCAGAACTCTCACTTAATAGGGTAGGCTTAACGAGTAAGAAAAACAAATTCCTTTAAATGTTAGTTCAAACCACCAAGGTTTACTGAAGGAAAGGAAGGCTAATATTGGAGAAAGGGAGTTGGTGTATTTTCATCTTGTTCTTTGTTGGTTTTATGTTCAGAGAAGGACAGGAGAGTGTTTGAAAGCTTTTTCCTTTTTTTTTTCCTTCCATGAGAAATCAAAGGAGAAATAATGATGGGGAGGGTGAGCTTTTATCCTTTAAAAAGCAAACCTACAAAAAGCTACTACCCAAAGCCATGAACATACAACAAGGTGAAAAGCAGTACAATCCACTCACACAGAAAACTGCGGAAATAAATAACAAGTCTCCAACTGTAAGTGTCATTAATCTACAAAGAAAAAAAAAGTGTGGGCATGAGCTATTAAATATACTATAACCTATTCAGTGAGTTTAATGTAAGGGTCATTATGAATTTAGTGCTTATTAATGATTTATAATGCAGCAGCAGCTAAGTCACTCCTGGGGTAGACACACCAATGTGCTATGTTGCTTCTGCATACTAATTAAGTGAAAGACTCAAAGGACAGAACATTCTGCCACTACTCTAAAGAATCTAGAACACTCTTCTGGTAATTTTACGAAGGATAGCTGTCAGACTGCTCTTTTCCATTTCCAAATTCAGAGGATATACAAAACCTCAGGCAGATCCCTTTTGTTCTCAAGATTCAGATCATGTGTCTATTACTGCAGTATATGGAACATTACTTTTCTCATATTTTGCAGAGATTTAGATTAACAGAGCGAAGAAGCATTTGCACATCATGCTGAGATGATGTTCAGAAGCTCCAACAGGGTTATCTAGCTGTGCATATATGTGTTTCATACTATGCTTGACAGACACTTAAACAGAGAAGTCTGGGTAGACCTCCCATCACCAGAATTGATAGCCTAATTTCAATGTAAGTGGGACTAAATCCCTTCTGCCTTTTTCCCTGTCATTGTGATGTGGTAAGATTGGCTTTTCTACTGATCATCCAGCAAGCAGCCTGGCCTGGCTTTGCCTACCTTTTTTGTTGTTCGATTTTGTTTGCTTGCTGCCTGTGATCCTGTTGTGCCAAATATCTAAGGCTAACAGAAGCTTCAGGAATAATGATAGTTGTACCATGACAACATCACTACTACCAAACACGAAGCAGACACTTTATTCGAGACAAAATATCATGATAACGTCCTTGATGAGGAATTAGTGAGCAAGAGCTGTATCACAGCTTGCTTTAAATTAATGACTAGGGAAAGAGAAACAGAGATGGAAATGCCTGTATTACTGAGTTTCATTTTCTACTGCATTACATTTTGTAGACACCTGCACTTGTCCATGGGCCTCTTGAGAAAAGGAGGATTCACTGGAGAGGAAAGGATTTCTACAGGGCACCAATGATTGACTGGGTCGAAGCTAATGCTACCCTAAGCCACGACCTTTCCTCTCTCCTAAGCACACAGCATAATATAGAAGTTTAGTACATCATACATTAACAACTGAAAATTAGTCTCTTCTCATATTTCAACTTTTACACTTTTCTTATTCTTCTTAGTAAATTTTCTTGTCTTCCATGTGGAGGTCTGCCATTCATTAGTCAACTACTTGGCTCTCACCCTATTGAACTTGGCAGACATGAGGACAGGATAGAGTTTACAACACTGGCCTTCTACAAGACATTCTTCTGCCTAGATTTATAATCTGGCTGTGGGGATCTTGTATTTTCAACTTCATTCTGACTTTGACAAGACAACATGGGGAAAGGTGATCTGAAAATATCAACTTAAGAAACAGAAAGGTCATCCATATAGCTGTGAAAATGGCAACTGGCAAAGTACCTTTATTCCCCTACTAAAATTTGTCCCTACATACTTGCAATGATAATGAAAATGTCAGAGGAAGCAAACCTATAAAAGCTTATGTATGTCTTATTTCCCTTTTTACTGTATAGTTGTGGAAGGAAAAGGTTTATTTGCACACCTCTGTTCTAGTATAACATTCTGGTACAAAACCTACAAGACTGAGAACTGCCATCTCCAGAACTATCAGGAAGTTATACCAAACCTTGTGAATAAAAACGCCTTAAATTTCTGTATACTGTAGCTCAGAATGATGCCAGATGACAGCTGTATGTCCAGTTCAATGGCTGTACAAACTCAGTAACTTCATGACTCTCAGTGCCATTGCTGTAAGGTTATCTGGAGTGCAGGCTGCCTGCAAATCCCATCTGTCTCCATAATATCTATCACTGAACCTCTCAGAGGCTTTGCACAGCAGTTTGAAATTGCTGAGAACAGTGGTCAAAATAAGTCATTCTGTGACTAGCCTGTTTACACTGTAGAGAAATTTTCACATAAACCTACAAAGAGCTTTTCTTACTGGAAGCCTCAAAGCATGTACAATAAAGACATATAAAAATCTCTTCCTTGGTGTTTAGTTTTAGTGAATTTTGGCCATTAAACAAACAGTAAAAATGTCTTTATTTTCATATTTCAGAGATTTCCTGTTCAACATAAACGTCCTAAAAGAGACATAATTTGTTTATAGCATTGTACATATGCTACAAGAAAAAATAATTCTCTGACTGCTAAATGAACATGCCTGCCATTAAAATATTAAGATGAATCAGGAGTACAAAATTTTATTTCCATCATATAATAATTTTTGTAAATCTTTACAAGTATAAATTGCAACACTTAAGTCTTGTTCTAGCTCTCGTGATATATTTAGTGCTCTACTAATCTACACATCACTGACTCCTTTAAGAAAAGGTCAGCAAGAAGCTAAATTGTGAAATGCATTCCACACAGTATTTTGCTACTTGTCACGTGATCATCATGATCTGTAAAAGACAATGGAGAATACTTTTTGCCTTTGTTCCTGAGAATATTCACTCAATCAGGTGATCATGAGATTTAATTGGAAGAAAGGATATGTCACAAAACATTGTCTAGAAAGTTAAAGGATTCTAGGAGGCCAGTGAAAATGCCATCAGCATTAATGACTATGACAGATTAAAGGCCTTTGGGCGCATGCTCATGTAAAATCCAACATCTTTTTTGTCTGATACTAGATCAACAAAATACCTGCTGACTATGTGGATCACAGAGGGGAATAATTTCTTTTCCTTTTCAATGTGCATTATTCAGTGCAATACAGCTTGAAAAATGGCAGTGACATCCCCTGTAATAATGTGTGTACTTATCCAGGTCTCTACTAAGAGGTGGATGACAGCACCTATTGCTTATTGTTTAACTTTTTTTTCATCGTGTTGTGAAGAAATAACACCATCCCCAGCTCTACCTCCAGATTTTTTAACAGGTATAGAGCCTGAACTATGTTTATTTATAAAAACTAATGTTCAGAAAAAAAATAATAATAATTTATTGAATATTTTTCATACATTTAATGAACTTCTTCTCCTGATTCACTACTCCAATGAAAGGGCACTGAGCTCTTGCAGAAAGGCTTCTGCCTTCTTTGCTCTTGAAAGGGCTAAAACTGTCCTGGTCAGTCCTCAGGGACAAGGCTGTGCTGAATGCAATCTCATCAAGTTTTAAACCGTTAAAATGGCATTTTGTTCCTACAAACAGATCCCAGACTGCTAAATGTGTTCCTGCTGTGCTTCCATCTCATTACAAGAGCTGCGCTGCCTGTGAAGGACTCATGCTCATCCTCCTATGATTCAGACACACAAGTCCTTGCCCTTAAGGTCAGAGGAAAAAGAAGAGTGTTCAGCCCCTTCCTTGCCTTGCCTTGCCTTGCCTTGCCTTGCCTTGCCTTGCCTTGCCTTGCCTTAAAGGAGATGCAACTTCTAGCACAATAAAACCCTTCTCTGATACAACTTTTCCAATGCTATGAATATAAAAACTTATCCAAACAGATTGTTCTTTCTCTTCTCAGAACTGCTTTGTTGAGCAGTAGTAGGACGTTTTGCTAGGATTATGCACTCAAATGAAAGTTCACCTCATAACAGAGTCCCAGCACTCTCCTATCACACATGTTTTCTTCTGATGGATTAACCATCAAATATATACTAAGGTATCAGGAAATGTCATCTTAAATAACATGCCCTCCAGCGAGATTCAGGCTTTGTGCAGTCATAATGGAAAAATCGTCTGGGAAAGGATCAGCCTCTAGAAGCAGAAATAACCCACAAGAATCATCTCTGAATTACCCCAACTGTCAGCAAACAACTAATGCACACATTCTGAAGATCAGCAATTACCATTGTAAAAGAATCTTAGTTGCTTATATTTTGTGCATAATGAATAAATTGCTAAAATGACAAATTTTAGGTGATATTCCCTCAAAATAGATTTCTCAGGTAATTATTTAACTAGACATTTACTAAGCATTTACTAAGCTAACCCTTCAGTTCTCAGTAGTATCTCTATATTAAACATCCCAAGAAAGTAAAACATATCTGAAGAGCTCAAGAAATTTTTACTTCAGTTCATATTTTCTTCCTAACATACACTCACAAGGTGAAAACATGTTAGAAAAGATAATACTCTGGATTAAATCTTTTAAGTAACTAAGATCTTTTCAAGAATCATTGGTAAGAGGAGAACAGAACTTGAGATGCAACGCAAATGTCTGCAGTATCCCAACAGAAAAGTTAAGCATAGAAACCCTAAGCAAAATAAATTGAAATTAAAGTTCCCATGAGATCACAACCTTTTGCCCCCATGATTTATCAAAATAGTAAGTTTTAAATGGAATTATCACAGAAGACATTAATTTGCCCCACAAACAGAACCACAGTGTTCAACACGGCAATTAAACAGGCAAGCCTCCAGCCTGTGTAGTCTGCTCTTCCAAATGGCAGCAGTAATGAATCACTGCATACTTAGAGCCAGCTTGTGCCTCATACCAGAATATACTTCAGAAAATTGACCAAAGGTTCTTGGGAGAAAGTTGGTCTTATTATTCCTAACAGTGGAAGGTGTCCATGCCCATGGCAGGAGGCTGGAACTAGATGAGCCTTAAGGTCACTTCCAACCCAAACTATTCTAGGATTCTGTGATTCTATGATCTTAAAAACTCTCTTCACAATGTTCACCTTAATGCTGTGGCTGTCCATATTTAAAGTAAAATTTTCCCTGAAGAAGTATAACGAAATAATAGATATCATTGGGAATTTTTATCTTTTTTCTTTGCTGGTCTTTACAGAGATAAGATTAGCATAGCCAGCATGGTAAGACTGAGATCTCCTCCTGTCTCTGTCAAGTGCAACCTCAGAGGGTAGCTTCTGTGGCCTTTAACAAATGGCTCATTTATTTTGCAGTGGAGGCTCTCTGTACCTGACATACACAGCTATAAACTGTGCAGAAACTCTGGGACTGGAAATCTATTAAAATAGCTGAGAAATAACTTCTCTATTTATCCCAAATACACAGCAAAAGATTAAAACAACACCAGTGTGCTTTGATAAGCCACAGTGATTATGCTAAAGCTTCTGTGAAGATGCAGACTATTTTACTGTAGTATGCTCCTGGAGTTCCTTTGGGATGATTTCTTTTCTTTCCTAGGACAATATCTTTAATGGTTTTGCGTGTTCTTTGCTCTTAGACTCCAGTTTGAGCATCACAAGCCTTGCCTTGGTTAGACACAGTTCTGAAGCATCTAAGCTTACTTTACGTTGTAATCTTTTAGTTTCTATGCCTTGATTTCTCTTTCCCAGAGTTTCTTAGAACATAGTAACATCACCTAGGTAAAGTGAGGTGTGTATGATATTTACTAAGAAAAATGCATACCCCCAAACCTTCAGACATTTTCATTTCCTCACTAAAAAATGCAATTTAAAAGGTCACTAGCTGAAAACAGGTAAAATGACAGGATCCTACATAATTTCTGTGTCCACACACCTTCATTTTTATTTAGCTACGAAAGGATAAATCAAAAAGAACCAAGAGGGCTCAGAAAAGCAATCCTCCTTTGAAGATGGAGCTGAAGGAGGAGCAACTGTTTAGGAACAAACAGAAAGAATCATTCCCCAGATACGAAAGAAATGATGTTATCTCTTCCACCCTCTAAAGAATAGAGAGAGAAAAAGAAGCGTTCGGTATTCTTGGGAGGTCTGGCAGATTTACATTTCTGGCTTAGATGAGACTTTAACTTCCCAGTAACACACTGATATTGGATCGACTACAACCGCACAGAGCTGTTTTGCTTCCTGCAATATTAAATGGCATGTGAGAATGGAAAGTAATCATGATGGCAGAAGTTATTTGTCTAAAACATTCACACCAGATGACCACATTTAAATGTACTCCAGCTTGTTTCTTTTCATGTTTGGAGGGAATATGTATTGCACAAGATAGAAACACTGTGTAATTAAATACAAATATATTTTAGTTTCTAAAATAGATATTTCTTTTATTTCTCATCATCCTATACATTGCTTCTCAGACATTTCTCTGATTCTAAACATTCTGCCTGGTGACTATAACCTTGTAATTTTGTAAGCATATTTCTGTAATAATAAGAAATCCAGCCTTCGCAGACAGGATGTGCTGAATTTGGTCTGTATGGGAAAAACAGTGAAATACATCAGAATTAAAACATATGTATTTCAGAGCATCTGAAGAAAATCAAATAGAGATGTTACTTTGGTCTGGATAAACTAGGTACATCAACTTAATAACCTGAAATTGCTTGGCAGAATTTATTCAAGGAGTTGAAGATAGTTTCAAGTGATTATTACTGTAAATAGAGCTCTTGCAGCAGGTGTGTACTCCAGCTACATATTACCCACAGAATAATAACCTGTAGGATGTGTGAAGAAGGCAGATTATAGTCACATTAGTAGACCAAACTCATGTCTATGTTTTGCCTCACAAACATAAAGTGATGCCACAAAGCTTTATTTCCCAATTTGCATCCAGTCAGATGCTTTCTGTCTTGAAAGTTCTAGTTAGACACTTGAAACCAACCAACCTGAAACCAACCAAGGAGTTGGTTTGAAGTTGGTTTTCAGTTGGTTAGGAGATATGCATGTTTATAGCATTGCAGATATGTTTTTAAAATCCTTTTATCCAGTCACATTGTACAAAGCACTCTAATATTCTTCTGCAACAAAAATAACCTGCTTAAACATAATAGACTGCAAAGATAAAGATAATTTAATTGTGTCTATGTTAGAACTCTTTTTAAACATCCTCAGGGAGAGTAAACAAGCTCTTGTAGAATATGCATATTCTGATTTATTTCTACTTCCATTATAATTCCTCATTACATCAATATATGCCTGAGCTAGTATTATTTGAAACCAACACAAAAACTTCTACTATGTAAATGGGCTTTGTATGCTGATTCTTCCTAGGTCACTGCTTGACATTATTAACACAGAACAAGTACACATTTTCTTCATAGCTTTCACCAAATTCTGAACTGGGAGACATAAGTAGATATACATAGTAAAAGAGAATGTTTATCTTCTCATTAAGCGCTCATGTCCATACTTAGTCACCTAAAGCAACGGCAGACTTCAACAAGCTCCCAAAGACTGTTTGTAAGCTCACAGTAACTTCAAATTTGATTTGGCAGTGTCTCAGAACACAGGAGAATCACCAAAACCACAAAAGTGGTTTGCATTTATTTTCTCATTTTTTTCCAAAATAGCTTCCACATTGATAGACCTTTTCCTACTGAGTCTTTGCATCTGTATTAAGAATTACAGGACCAGATAAGACCATTGATTTTGTTTGACTGTATCATGAGGCTTCTGCATTCAATTTATTTTGATGATTTTGACAAGACACAAGGTACTGCATGAGTAGAGTCATGGAACCATAACGTAACTCCTGGAGATTATCATTGCAAATAATGTATGTGAATTCTAAACACTGTCCAATACCACTGCCAATGGAATGAGGTTGAACCCTTTTTAATATTTATGTAAGCTCTCACTACTTTATGCACAAGTGATGAATTCCATCAGTGACCCAGGGACATATACTCCAGCTTGAACAAAATCTGCTCAGATCAAGGAGAAGAGGTTGAATCAGCTGCATTCCCCTCAATATCCTATGCATGTGGCTCAAAGTGTATCTTGCAGAAGAGAGATACAAAAGATAAACAAAGATACAAAAAGATAAACATATGCTTGCTGTATTCTCGTCATTTTCCCTGGTTTTCTGTAGTATTTAATACAGAAAAGCAGGATAACTGCATTTCTGCTCTCATGCCGTACAGTTGATCTTGCATTTCACGTGAGAGGTGGCACAGGCAGTCAGCACAAATTAAAACAATGTGGAGATGCTTTTAGTAGGTTTTCTATAATAAGAGTCCTGATAAATAGGTTTTGTGTCATTATTACAACCCTGTTTGAATTAAATAACTCCTTCTTACCTACACCTCCAGAAGTCTAGACAGGAATGAGGGCAAAAAACTCTTCTTTGTGAACTTTGATCCCCCTGATATTCTGAATAAACAGCCTGTGTGGATTCTCAGCACTGCATCTACTTTTCCCCATCTTTAACACACTGGGGAAGAGATCGCTTAATACATTACACTAATGATCAAGCCACCCAGCTTAGATAAGTGCAGAAACAACAGCACAGAAACATGACTCAGACAAAGCAAGTTCTCATAGCATAGAGTCAGTGTAGTTGCTCAAGTTTCTGATTCCTGGCTTTTTCTGAGCTCTTAGACAACAGAGAACTCTATTTCTCCATTTTCTTTGCAGCAGCACATACGGAAGTTTTTTGGTTTGTTTATGGTTTTTTTTTTTTCGTTCAAGGCTACTGTTACTGAACACTGTAAAGGGACATGTAATTCCAGTAACCTGATGTATCAAGTTTCCTGAATGTTGTCACCCTCATATAGAGAATCATAGAATCACAGAATCCCCGACTAGTTTGGGTTGGAAGGGACCTTAAAGCTCATCCAGTTCCGACCCCCTGCCATGAGCAGAGACCCCTTCCACTAGAGCAGGTTGCTCCAAGCCCCTGTGTCCAGCCTGCCAGGGGTCACAGGGCTGACCTTGAACACTGCCAGGGATGGGGCAGCCACAGCTTCTCTGGGCACCCTGTGCCAGTGCCTCAGCACCCTCAAAGGGAAATTTCTCCCTCATGTTTAATCTCAGTCTCCCCTATGTCAGGTTAAAGCCGTTCCCCCTTGTCCTGTCACTAGAGGCCC